>JAYMFT010422214.1:0-32661 GCA_038088735.1 Panulirus argus
ATATATATATATATATATATATATATATATATATATATATATATATATATACGGATGGAGAAAGTTACAATGATGATCTAAGCAATTCTGAAGGTTTCATGCAGGTGATGAAAAGCTTATATTACACAGCATTAGTTATTAACAAGCACGAAATCGGTACAGATTATGCTGAGGGCATTGGTGACGGTAGACCAGGCAGGACGAACTACGTTCCTGGCTGACCTCAGCACTGCCAGTGCGGTGCGCAGACCAGGCGTCCCGTGGCAACAGTAACCGACAGGTCCGTCCGTCATTTTCTACTCCCACAATAAAACATTTCGCTGACACGCACGATCATGCGTGAACCTACGATTGCAGCGTGCAGGAGGAAGCATACACGCACGGGAGCTGGGGGGACTTGCTGTGGAAAATTCTACGAATTCGTGAAAGAGAAGGTCAGGCGGGGCTTTGACAGCCTTGCCTGTCTCCGTCGCTTGAGGCGGGGGAGAGTGAGCGAGAGTGCCAGTCCCACACACCGCTATCAACGGCGTAAAAATTGTACGTTGTGAGGCAGACGGTGAGTGAGGCGCAGGTAGGCAGGCCATGCTGGTGTGTATCACACCACCCGCCCTCCTCCTCCAGCAACCTGAGCAGAAGAGGGGCCTGGCAGGGGCTCCCACCGCCTGAGACACGACACACACGCACATACTCGTACGTCATGTATCACACGACACACCTGCCATCCGGAGGTTGACGCATATACGTCCAGTGGTCTCTGTGGAGGGAGGGCTGGGGGCGCGAGTACACCTGGTACAAGACTAACGTGTCCGGAGGTGATGCAGCTACTGAATAGTTTATCATATGGCTGGGGACAGTCAGTCTAACTGTTCCAGACATTCACAGGGGCAGAGATTAAGAGCAATTTGTGTAATGGTTACTGAAAAAATTAGACTTGGAAAAAAATGGTAAACAATGAAAATTAGGATAAAAGAGCACCTTGAAGAACAGGAGACAACTGGCAACAGTAAGGGAAGAAGAACATGTTATGTAGATGTGAAAATAAGTGAGAAAAAAAAAAGAAAATTAAAATATAGATAAATTCAACGCCTTCAGCTCGACTATGCGACCTTTGACAAAGAACGACGGCACTACCCTTGAGTATGATGGCCTGGCCTTTAACCTGACCCTTTAAGTGCCAGACCCCAACAAGGCGGACCACTAGACAAAAGATCAGCTTGACCATTACGACACAAGGAGAAGCAAGCACCTGCCCCCTTACCGGAGGAGACTTACAAAGACACACCAACTATTGGCAACTCTCCACAACTCCAATGTTTTAGTGGCCTGAACAAAAGCTGGAGAAAAATGGACGTAAACTAAACTCAGGAAAACTCTGCGGGCTACCTGGTGGCCATGCCCTTGCCCAGCATGCTGCAGACGGCGTATACACACAGGAGTTGAGACATGGTACAGGCGCACAGGGTTAAGAAACGGGGCAAGTAGTCTTCCCACCTGGGGCTCCGGCTTCTTTACCAACATTGTATGTAGAACAACAGAGAGTCAAATGCTTTCTGGCACACCAGATACAAACAATCCACCTGGCCTTCTCTTCTGTCAAAAATGAAGCACATTCTCTCAACGACATCGATTTCCTTAACACACGATTCCCCATTACCGTGTTTGTCTCTTACTTGGGTAGTTTCTCCTCTGTACGAGGTCATGCATATGCTTTCTGATTACCTTAGTCCAATACTTTACAGACACTGCTCTGTAATTCAACGCATATTCCCCGTCTATTTTCTTATAGATGCGTAGGTAAGACTTTTGCCCTCTTCCACTCTCTCTGCATTCTGCATTCCTTCAGTGACATTCAGGTGGTTTGTCAAGCGTAGCTGCACTTACGTTTAGTCCCTGATCCATATGTGGGTCTAGAGCCTACTGAACTCTTTACATATATTCTAGATACTTCACTGCTATGTAAGTCCTCCTCCCCATTTCATCTCACTGATGCTGGTTACTGTATACTGAGGTGAGAACCCTGGAGCAAAGTTCAGGGTTCGCATAAAATTCAATATTTCGAGAAAAGTGGATCTGGAGAGAAAATGGAGCACATCCTGGGGCTATTGTGTCTTCCACTGTGAAAACACTTTGGACTTGTCTTCATTTCCTCAAATATCTTTAAATCGTCCTCTACAGCTCTTTCCCCTTGGCGTCCCTTAGCATTATCAGTCGGTCTTTAACAGTAAATTTACTCCTGATGGATCTGTCGAAAAGTTTTGGATTGTCTCCTGCCTTGCCCACGATATTCTATTTACAGTTTCTCTTTTCATCCTTTACCTATCCTGCTATACTTACTCCATGCCGATGGATATTGGACATCTGTCTTGAAAAAAAAAAAATCTAAAGACGTTAATAAAATTAAATAGAATAATAATATGAATAAATTGTTCACGAAAGAAATACCTGAGAATACCCTTTCAGCCCACGAACAGAGTTATCACCACACAGTCCCACAGACTTACACACATACACTCATATAGCGCAGACGGTAACACACAAACGGGTCGACTAGACGAACCTTCCCTACGAGGTGATTGGTAAAAAACTAGAGGTTTCCAGTAAACATCATAACATAGCTCCAGGTTACACAGTTTAACATATTATTAGTTCGATAAACTTATTATCAAGAGAACCACTTATAAAGACAGAACCTATGAATATTAAACAATTTATTTCACGCTCTAAGTATCCTAATGTAGTCATCCATCTTAATGTCTCGAGGAAAGAGAAACTGACTCTAAATAAGTATATAAGACGCTACTCAAGGCCGGAAACCATTAAGGGAGAAAGGTCTCCAGGAGATGGGACATGCTCCTCCTCCCTCCCCGCTCCATGGAATGAGAACAATGGCTAAATTACCGCTACCTCCAGCACGCCAAGACTTTCCGCTGTCCACCCTCCCCGCCACACACACATACATACACACACACTCTCACATACACACATCTGGCTTAGGCTGGCGTGTGTGTGTGTGTGTGTGTGTAAAGACGTCGTAAATATGTACAAAATTAAGAGAAGGGGCAACACGAGCGTTAGACTCTCACCCTGTAACACACACAAACACACAGAGTAATATCACATATGTTTGTTATCCACAGAGTGACCACGGTCACTACCAGCCCCAGTCTTTCATCGGTCCTGCCTCATCTTCCTTTCAACCATCCCTCACACATCCCCCGTCTTCCCATGAACCACCAGTCCTTCCCTTTCCAACGGCCCCTCCCTCCCTCCCTCCTTTATCTCTCTTGTCAACCATGCCACGAGTTTCTCTCTCTCTCTCTCCTTCAACCCTCCACTTGCCTTCCAATGGCCCACTATATCCTGGTACAAGCAAATTCCTTGAGTAAATCACACTAGGCAGGGCCATTCCTGCAGCACTGTCCTGACTAACATTAGCTGGGCTTTTTGTGGGGCGAGGGGGAGGGGGGGAGGAGGGGGTCCGGCAGTTGGGCAAATTGGTGGCAGCGCTCAGACACACACCGCTCGGAGGGGACAATGGAGAGGACGAGGGGAAGGTTGTGGGTCGGGGAGGAGCGTTCCTCGGAGGTGGATGGAGGAGGGAGAGGAAACTGCAGCCTGGGCGAAATGACTCCGAGGGGGGATCGGCTGCTGTAGAGACACGGACGAAGGAACAGTAAACGGGAGAATAACTTCGATCAGGAAAAGTTTATTTTGGAAGGACGGCAGTTTCTGTTCTTTCCCTCCCCGTCTGAACCGGGAAGAGCAGAAGAGAGCAGAAGGACTAGCGGTAGGAGGGAAGTGACCAGAGGTATTCTGTGGCCAGGAGATTTGAGAATTACAAAAAAGTTGCGGAGGAAAAATTCATGAAGACTGCGGCACAAGGGACGAGATTGTGTTTGCTCAATTTGAGGACGAAGCCAGGTATAGGCAATAACAGGGGGAGATGAATGTTAGGAGATGGATGATGACATGAATAACAATGAACAACTCACACGCACACACACACACACACACACACACACACACACACACACACATACTGAGGACAAAGTGTTTCTGGAAACTCTCTGAGCACGAAACAGATCATGCACCTAAGATGGACCTTGATCTCCCAATATCCTCAAGAAGAATCTGGATCCACTTAAAGCGCATACGCCTGGTGGTATCTTGCCCAAAGCACTACGACTCTGCACAAACACTTTAATAAGCCACTTGAGGTCTCAGAGAAATAGTTAAAAGAGGAATCTGTATCAGGGTAGCATAAGAGAGCAAGCGTCGTGCCTATCTTTAAGAAAGGTAAGTGAGAAAACATGCTTTGAATACAGGTTAACATCACCGACAAGCACGGTCTGCAAACTAACTGAAGATGATATATTCATGAAGAAAATGGGCAAATGTTTCCAAAGGAGAACTATTTCAGAACGAGGCAAGACGGGCCCAGAGGAAATAGTTCATGCATCAAAAATCCTCAGGACTTCCATGACTAAGTGAGCGCCAGCTGAGAAAGAATGACACAAAAAGGAAAAAAATAGAGGTCGGTGTGTGGACTGAGCGACTTTAAAACATGAGAAAGCATTTGACTGTCTCCAAAGGAAGCTGGAAAGAATATAAGCCACTTTCCAGGCAGACATAATAGGAGGCAGGTTGGGGAGGGAGAAGGAGGGAGGGGTGTCTTTAAGTGGCTTGAAAATTATTTAAATGGGAAGGAACACTGAGCACATGCCAGGAGTGCCTTAGTTAAGGCAGTCCCGACATGCGTAACCTGACTACACACAGTGGTGTTCCGCGTGGGCCACTGCTATTTCTGGGCTATGCAAATCACGTGACAGGAAACTCAAATCATGCCTCAATGGGTTTGCATATGACGTTAAGCTAAGGGGAGAAATTAGGAGCATTCAGGACCGGACATCTAACAAAGAGACCTGGTCAGCCACCAACCCTGGCTAGATGGTTAGATATATGGCCGAGGAAATTCACCTCAACCAGATGCAATGGTGATGGAGATGGGGCATTGTGAAACGATGGGCTTTGAGCATAGAACCATTTACTGGGGAACCTTCCTAGGAAAGGGGACTTTGGGTCAACACAGCACTCTGTATGTCACTAGAACACCACATGAAGTAAACCACACACTGCGATGGTAAATGCCAAAAATTACTTTTAGGTTTACGGACGAAGTTATGTCTCAGAATCAGAGACTACATCGTCAATTCAGCGACCCCTATTAAAGGGACATTTTAGGCTGCAGGCGACATAAAATGTACCTGAGTTAGGGGAGCTGAGTTACGAGGAGAGATTACCCGGCTTAGACTTTAAAAAAGACAAAGGGAAACAAAATAACCAGCGAAAAGATGATGCGTCTGAAGATGTCGAGAAGGAGCAAACATATGGAGCAGGAGGAATCAATATATAAAATGACACAACTCTTGAGGCTAAAGATGAGAAGATTCAGAAAGGCTGTGTGGCAATACTTCTGCACCCATACGCAGGTCAGTGGACGAACGGAACAAAGCGAGTGATGTTCTGAATACCGGAAGATAAATAAGATAAATAAGTTTAGGAAAAATTACCACAGAACAGAAAGATTAATACCTGTGGCCCAAAAATTGCCGACATCCCTGACCGTAAGCACAAATGGTTATCAAAATGTAGTAACACACAAATATATACATATACATATCAACACGCATGCGCGTACACACACACACACACACACACACACACACACAAAGCCGCGACCAATCCCACGTTCCGAGAGCAAAGTGAATGACAAATGGGTTTACAGCAACTCCATAATCAAGAGGGTAGGAGAGAGGTAGGCAGACTTGCGTCCCCCCTTCCCATCCCCCAGCCGTCCCTCTCACTGATGGCTCACCTTTATTCTGGCCTCACCCACACTGCAGCCACACTTTTTAGTCTGTCACGCACACTCTGACTCCACACTGCCTTACAACTACCGTCATTCATTTCGTTATTACCAGTAGCTTCACCACGCATTCCCCCAGTCTCAGACACGGCAGACCTCGCCCGCTGTGCTCTGATCAATGGCCAGGACCCGGCTGCTTACTATTCCTTCACACCTTAATAAATTATGTCACCCGCAGGCTGTCACACCGCCACCTGTTCACCTTGAAGCCTACGTGCAAGAGGAACCGGCGCCTAAAACCGGTTTCTCCTCCTACCAACCGGAGTATCAATAATTCAAAAGTAATACGACCAAGTTGTATGAAGCGAGAGCAGTGTAGCAGTTGGTGTGCTTTGCTGTGCTGTGCTGTGGGACTGAGCTTGTTTGTGTGCAGCTACGTGACCTACACCCAAGAATACGAACTATTCTCTACAGAACACTGTCTACTATACACGACTCTTATTTCCCTCTGGTCACCATCAGGTCCCCTTGAACTCTTGAATAAGGATAACGAAATTCATCGAGGCTGTCGAACCACTTGATATGAATTTCATTACGAGTCTGAAAAATAAATTCATAAATCGTTCTAAAAAAAAGAAGAGTCAACCCAGGAAAAAAAGTGCAAAAGCATTTCATAGGCAGAAAATCAAGCTAATTCTAGGATTACGTTTGCAATTACATATCAGGCAAAATTACGGTATTCTCTGCATAAATTCGCGTCACAGAGCGGATCCAGAACCCCAAGACAACGGAAACAATGATCCTCACACGACATTTACGATGGGAAGTCACTCCAGCAACGACAGCTGCAACGCACCGATGAAAAAGGAAGCTAAGCATACGAGAACAGAGAGAATCAGAAAAGCTCCTGAAAAAAAAAAAAAGAGAGAGAGAGAGAGAGAGAGAGAGAGAGAGAGAGAGAGAGAGAGAGAGAGAGGTTCAGGAAGCAAAGACTTATTATACCACACCATGTCAGAAAATGTGATGTCACGGGCCACAAGAGATTCACGACAACCCCTGAGGGACGAGGAGGAGGAACAGAGACGACAAAGGAGAGATAACTGGTAGAACTTGCGCCCAGTACGCAGTACTGGTGATTACAAAACAAGGAGATGGGATTCCAAGTGTTTGAGGAAGCGAGAGTTTGGGAGAGTTTCAAAGACTTTGGAGATAACTGAAGTGGGAGTAATGGGGCATTAGCTGGAAGGGTTAGAATAGTTTTCTTCCTCAGGGACTGGGTGGGGGTGCACCAAGGCATGCTTCCAAGGAAGAGCAAAAGTTTGGGGACTGAACAGGCGTACTCGGCGCACGAGCAGAGCACATTCCCTTAACGATTCCATGAGGTATGTCAACTGGTCCATATCACCGCTCCACTTAACGCTGGGAGGGTACTGGGAAGGCCCTGCGCAAGGAAGACAGATATAGGGAAAGGGCGTACCTTCACTGGGAAGAGATGAGGAAGGAGAAGTGGACGCAGCGTTAGAGGAGAATAAGGAGCCGAAGAAAAGCTTCATCAGCTGGAAACTTTGCTCGAGACTGACCAGGTCGGAAGAGGGGAAGAGAAGTTGACGTCAGAAAACACACACACGAGATACTCTTAAATACAAGAAAGATTCGTAAGTAGAGGAAGAAGTGAAATCAGCACGCTCCCGCTATATGACGGTGTGCTTGACTACATGAGGAAGAGCTTTGTAATAATTCCGGATACATGTGAAAGCGGTGTGGGAACCAAAGAAAGGGAGCAGTTCATAGAAATCAATTAATCTAATAAAAGTCTTAACTTTACCCAACCACAGAGAACCCAGTCCCTGAGAGGCGGCCGGCACAGTGACGTAAGGCAACAAATAGGTAAGTTAATATGTGAATAAATACTTTCAGTCGTAATGTTTAGGCCAGAGGATAACCTGTCAGATCAGTCCAGTCGGCTGACAACATCTGAACCATTCATCATATCTCTACCGTTTCATTCGCTAAAAATAACATCAGCTCGCCTTCTGCCTGTCAAATGTATGGCATCGTTCCAACACACACTTCCATAACATCTGACAACCTCATTAACACTAGTATACCACTTTATCCTATATCTATGAAAGGATATGTGGATAGTGGTAAATACCCCTTTGAATTAGGAGTAACGTGAATCATCAAGGATCCTTGGACGATGTATACTACAGGATTACATGGCAATATTGAGGCGAACGGACGGTGGATCACTTGATGAGGAACACAGTGTGTGTGTGTGTGTGTGTGTGTGTTTGCGTCCATCAATGGACAAGGAACGCCTTAGGTGTATGTTGCAGGAACGTGGTGCACTGTGGGTGATGGTGTGGATCACCGCAGGAGGACCACCGTGGGCGTGTGAGGTAGTACCGCGGAGTACCGTGGGTGGTGATGGTGGTATGGGGAGGGATCAAGCCCCAGTGACCGAGGGTGGACACCGCAGCACTAATGATCCGCGCCCGGTGATTGATGTGGCTGGGGAACCCGCCACTTCAATCCCCGTCCTCCTGCTCCACCAGCTACTGCTGCTACTGTTCCTGCTACCGCTGCCCACCGCTACAGCCGCGAGTGTTCCTGTCCTAACTCGTCTCTCTTCACTGACATCGCTCTAGCCGCTGCTGGTACAAATCCCATTCTTCCATTAAAGTCTTGGTTTTCTTTTTCTTGAAGAGGATATTCAGCTTCCCCAATAACTGCTGATGAGTAAGAAGATAAAGGTACTCTCCTAGTTCCAGGAGGTTCGCTGGCGCGGGTCTGCTCTGGGTGAAGCAACAGAGCCTAGAACACCATTCTTTTTTTGGTAGAAATCCTTAACTTTTACTCCGCTTTCTAGTGAATATCAGTTAAAACGAATTCAAATTCTGTAAACCGATATGTGAACAACACGGACTTCGTACACCTCTAAGGAAGACCCACATGAGACCCTAACTGAACACTGACGATGTTGCTGTTCCATATGCTATTTCTGAGACTGCGACTGCTGTTGCAACGGCTGCTGCAGCTGTTGCTGGTGAAACCACCGCCCGTGCTGAGACTGACGCGTTGCTGCTGTTGGTGTCGTTGCCTCCAGAGAGATCGCCCTTGCCAATGTTCCCGTACCTACAACCCACACACACTTACGAAGAAAGCATTCTCGCCTGCACTATCGCCCTCAATCACTCGAAGACAGACACTTAAGAACGACCTTCCGTATCAGACAGAGCAAACCTGACACTGAAAAGAATGCAAACTATAAGGGACGCAACACAAGATGCAAAGGACGCCAGATATACGAAAGGAAATACACGCCAGTAAAGTGAGGGTTGGGGAAGTCCTTGTGTTACGAAACAGCATACAACCTCGGCTAAGCCCGAACTTCTATAACGTTCTTACTTCTCTCTTATATTCCTAACATGATCACCGCACTCACATGAACCTTGGAATAACAAAAATAAAGTATTTCGGTTGACAAAAACTTGTCCTTGCAGAGAACAATCATGAGCCATATTTATAGCATTACCACACCACCAAACATCAGTTCTAAGTCTATAGTGAGAGTGAAAAGTGATCTGGTTGGTTCACAGACGTTGCGTTGAGGTAGTGATAAGTGGGATGATAATTCCTTCGACTTGTTTGGGTCAGTTACATTTTGAGTGGGAGGTCCGCAGAGTTTTGCAGGCTCAGCGAAAAGTAGGTTGAAAAGTTGTTGGGTCCTCTGTTATCTTTGCGAAATATGGGTTGGTATGCCCGAGAAAAATGAGTTAATGAAGAGATGGGTGGTAATGCCATTACTATTTCTGTATTTGTGAAATCCATTTTAGTAATTCGGTATCAGTTTCTATGTTAGTTAAACGTTGATCGGTGAGTACGTAGAATTTTGTTCGATCTATTCGATCAAATATGTGATCAGACTGGTGAAAATAATTTAGAACAATGAACGTGAGAAAAAAACGAAGCAATCATCGGTGAAACACAACACGTATTCAAAATGCCGTTTCACTCTTCTTCACCTGCTCACAAAAAGAATACCATATAGACAAACTCTATACGACAAGATACTGACTATTTTTAAGGGGTTCGTAATTAATCAACAGGAATTCACAGAAATAAAAAAAAAAATAAAGACGTAATCCTGTGGTAATACAACAACATGGAAGTCGAAGTTTAAATCACACAATTAGCAACATCAAACAGTCGTTCAACACCACGTGTCTGGTTCCACTGCTGCTTGACGAGTCGATGGACATATCTGGGGCTGCCCACTTGGCAATTACGACAAGGTGTTCAGTCATTCCTTTGCCAGAGAAACGGAAGACTCCAAATGGAAGGCCGAGCGAGGGTTGAAAGCTTATGAAACACTATTTTACGACCTGTCGTTACTATGCCACAAAGGGCAGTAAATTCCAACCGACCTTATTTTACTACAGACGGGGCAACTGCAGATGATGGGCTGCAGGAATGGGTTTACTGTCGACTGCAAGACAGACAACTATTTCCCACGTAGCATCACTTGCAACTGCATCACGCAAATGTAATATATGTGATTAAAATCCTATAGTTGTATTGTAACTACAATCATCAAGTGTCGCCACACACACACACACACACACACACACACACATATGTAAGTCTGGTGCAGTCTTGGAAGACGTTCAAGCATACTGTACACCAATGCCGGTAGCTCGGTAAACAGAAACTGATCATAAGTTATCTTGACCAGATAGAGGAGATACGGGAGTTTAAGACCAACGAGTGAGCATCGTGCTTGACTCACTGACATGGCTTAGTCAATCGGTCCTCCTCGCATCAGATGTAATTCTGAATGTGAAACACCCTGAACGTGGAACCCTAGGGTAGAGATAAACCTACTGGTCAACCAAGTAGTTCAGACGATGTGGCCAGAACTAAAAGGGATATATGGAAGAATGGCCTGGAAACCCATTCCACACTTGAAAAAAAAGAAAGAAAATCGAAACTGTTGGCGAGAGTGACACTCCGATCCTCTGCCTTTTGTTGGCCGCTCCGAAACGCACTTCAGGATGCATTCAGCGAAAGATTTCAACAATGCAGCTTTATGGAGCCTGTAGTGAAGCTTCGTGGGGATCCGTTTAACGGAGCTGACGCTTCCGAAACTGTTATTTCCACGGGGGGATTTTATCACACTGAAGAAGAGCTTTACTTGGAAATTGTGAACATTCAAAAAGACTTTACGTTTCTTTTTTCTTCTTTTTTAGCTAAATGGCGACAGTGTTTCGAGTCTCGTGGAGAATAATACCTGCAGCAAGTTCTTCGCGACCTGTCTTTGATTCTCTGTTTTCAGGTTTGTGAAGCGCGAACTCAAAGTACACCTCTGGACGAACGGATTCCCGTCTAGAGCATTGTCTCTGAAACCGGTTCTCCTCGTCTTACACCCACCAGTACATCGGTAGCGTGGAACTGCATTGGAGTTTTATGTCTCACCTTTGAACACTAGTGTGAACCTTGTGCCTGCATTGTGGCTATCATTTACGCTCAATGCAACATTTATTGTGATTAACAACAATAAAAATAATAATAATTATCATTACTATAATTATTATTATCATTATTATTATTATTATTATTATTATTCTCATCACCATTATAATCAATATTATGAGCGTTATCATTTAAACAGGATATCAAATAAACAGTAAGCAAAGGAGGAAAATATACGAGTTAAGAAAACAACTGCCTCATTCAACCAAGCACCTGGTACCATCTACACTGCACTCACTATTCCCCGTTACTCAGCTAACCATTAAATACTATGCGTTCAGAAAAAAAAATAAGGTCTCCTGCTTGCTTCCAGCCAACCCCATCCACCATCACCTTGGAGAGGAGCCCCCTAACAGTTTTCCTCCAGGCATACCTCCCACTCACCGCTCAGACCAAACAGCAGTCACCTGGCAGCGAGTCCCTCATTCAACTGGTCTTCATCAAGCCTCTGCCAGACCGTAACCAGCAATCATCCAGCCAAACACTTGAAACACTATGTTGACCCGTGCAAACCCTCCCCGCGTGAGTGCATATATTACCTCCCTTCGCAACAACTAGACTTGACCCCGACCCCAAGCCTGCTACAGCCTACGTCATCCCAGCACGCCTGTCTGTCCCCTGAGATGTGCCATGTAATCCCAGTACCCCTGTCCTTCGAACTAGACCGCCACCCCCAGCAGCATTCAACTCATGACTCGGGCAAAACAATGCCAGCGTCTGGCACCAGACACACACAGAAACACACACACACACACCAGGACCAGGTTAACGAGTTCCTCCCTCCTACCACGGTACCGTGAGCCATGGGAGAGGCCGGATCCCGAGCTAACACTACTAGCCTCTCCACACTACTTCACGCTGATGTCTCCCGCTAAGCCTTACTAAACACGATGCCGGGAGGATAAGTTGTCCGGTCTCAGGATATTTCTTCGGCACAGTGTCGCATGTCGTGGTCTCTCGGATGCAGGGGCAACGTCAACATAACACACTACTCCATACACGCGATGGATTGTGTCCCATGCACTGCGCAAGGCAATGACCCGCGTGACAAGAGGACGAATGGTACGATCTGAACGCGCTTACGTAACCTAGGAAAACCTCACGTAACCTAACCTAACCTACCCAGAACTAATCTATCCTAATACAGCATTGCAATACCCTAACAGCCTACTAAACTTAACGTTTACGGAAGAAAATCCCATTCGTGCTGTATGGAACAACAACCACTTCCTGCTATAGCATACATTGTTATATTCTACACGAACCTGCTGAAAATTATATTTACAAAACTCTTGTCAACATTTTCATATTTCATTTACAGATGACCTTTAAACGCGATTTTCTTACGGTACTGTAATTGCAGTTTATCCTTTAACACACCTGTGTTCATTTCACTGTATATATCCTCACTATTTGTTAGTATCTATGATAACGTGAGAGCTCACTTAAGCCAACTGAAATATATCCACAACTTCAATCCCTCGTTAGCAACGCCATCTACTAGGAAGTTACCTCATGTTTGTGTCACCAGCTGATATCAACAACTATTCTACTAAACATATAAATTTCTCTGCTACAGTCCACCTTGTCCAAATCAGGTGTCAAAACAACCATAACTGAAACTGCGGCAATGAGTGATGTCTGTTTACAGCACATCAATTAAAGCAGCTTTTCGGCCGATTACAACCCGCGTGCACCGCCCGATCCATAACAAAGTGATAACATGAAACAAAGTTCGTTACGTTTAACCGAAGTATCAAATCGACCAGACAACTGAGACCGTGGGGCGTGGTGGAAGGGGTGGGTCGTCGAGTGTGGCTACCTCGGCACCCAAGCTACCACATCCTCTGCTCGGCGTCACCTAGAAAAACACCACTGTAAAAATACATTTTTGTCATTCATCTAATGTGGAGGGAATCCTGTGTGTGATTACTATTTTGTGTGTTACGGGGAGAGTTTTACGCTAGTGTTGCCCCGTCTCTTAATCTTGCATATACGTACCATGTCGTCACTCCTATATGTACATACACACACACACACCTACCTAAGCCAAGTACCCATTTATCGACCAGCCCTTAGAGGAGGACGAACACTTGGGTTGGGTGTGGGCCGACCTATGTGCTTCCACGTTGACTCATTGTCAGTAGAGCAAGCCATCACATCACAGAGGCCAAAAGGTTTACAACTGTGAACCAATAAAAATATCTTTTTCTCGGAAACTGTAGCGAGAGACGATAATACACATAAAACATCTGTGTGCTACATTCGTCCCTTCAGGCTAAATATACATGTTCAAAAAGGAGGGAGCTGCGTCTGGCGTCTCCATTCGCCAGCGACACACACCTCCTCCGGGAGGAGCACTTGCCTCATGGCCCATGTCCCGGAGGAGCATTTACCTGGATGTATAGTCAGAGCTCGGGCAGTGGTGCCCCCGGTACCATCCTCTTCACCATGTCGGCCCGAGGAGGGTCGCGTATTATGCCTGGAGATACCTTCTAGTCTGGTGACGTTATCCACCACCACCACGTGTGATATGGTGTCCTGTCCGGCAGATTCCCCTCATCTGCGACGCACGTGGTGTCCTTCTCCCACGTGAGTCCACGAGGTGTCCACATGGAGCAGGAAAAGTTGTTGCTCTTTCCCACCCATTAACCATACCCTTTCCCTCAGCACAGGAAATATATTCAACATCAGCACCATCTACTACTGATACCAACTCATCCTATCGTTAGTCTTCCACTTTGTAAAGAACCCTTGTTTCCTATCCTCAGTCCTGCAGCACCTAAAGCTACTTTCCCATCCTCAACCTCAATCCTGAGCTCTCTCAACAGCATCTTCCCTTTCCTACTCAGAGGATGACAGATCCCCGAGCCGGCAGGAACATGTGTAGAGATGATCCCTCCACCCGTCCTGGAGGAGTAGAGTCTCCCGGCTGTCCACACCAAGGATAACACAATGTAGTCCAGATATTCTACACGGACAAATGAGTACCACCAGCATCTGCACCATCGCCGCTGTCCATTCTGACGATGGCGATACCTTCTCTATCACCGCTATCTCCACCATACTCATACGATCCTCATAATTATCACGTGACCCATCCTACAATCTTCGCCATCAACATACTGATCATCACTTCGTCTTCACCATCAACACTGTAGCTTAGGAGTGTCATCCTCTGGCCCATATCGGTCACCATATTCTCCGCTGTAATCGTGGGTAGCACCATCACCACCATAACAAAGATCACCATACAAACAATCACCATCACAGGCACCATAACAACGGTACACCACAAGTGACGCTCAATAACCTCGACGCCTCATATGATTTCCTCCATCTTGCCCCGCCTATCTACCCGCCCCTCTCACCTGCCAGGGGTACAATGCCGCCCTAAACTCCCGTGTGCCTCCCAGACAAACTTGGGGCCCGCAAGCAGAAGTTCCTGGAGTAATAATAGTGCGGCAGCTGCAAGCCTCACTAGTGCCGGGGACAGGCACGACAATGAGGAGGCCAGGGAGCGCTATACGCGACAACCTGATTGTTGATTCTGAGGAGGCGCACTACCAGGCCGAATAATTAATACCTGGTTTACACAAAACCTCTGGCGAGCTAGTGAGGCTTGGCCATGGATGTCACTTCGCATATCATAAGTGTAAGGGGTGGACAATATGCTGTCTTAGAGGACAGCCTAACATTGCATAAATGGTGTGGTTGATTGCATTAGAGTACTCGTCACTGCCAAATGGAGGTGAAAATTCATCCGGCTGATGGATTTTAACTGTAGTGGTATGACAGACTGGGTGAGCGAGGTCAGCTATATAAAGAAATGAAACGCGGAGGTTTAAGTTCTGACAGTGTGTTCACACCTTCCTGAACCAGCATATACAAGAACACTTAGACGCAGGCAAGGACACACCACCAATGTCCGAACTCATTCCCCATGGGATGTATAAAAAGCGTCATCAACGGTGCACCAAACAGGAAAGCACCTATACAGTGCTTAGGTCTGAGTGCAGCACTGGAGCAAGGAGAAATGAACCAAAACACCAAAAGACTGCTACAGGCAAGAAACCCATGCCGAGTTGATCAACGTCCTTCAGCGTCACAGTTCGTCAACGCAAGACTGCATTTTCTACCAAATCCTAAACCTCAATTGTTCCCCAGCGATGAATTTCAGAACACTACCATTTAACTCTTCAACAACATAAACATGCTGGGCACAACCATATCCTCCACTCTACCGAGGAAACCCTGTATCAAAAATAAGACAAGATTTTCTTACAAAAAGCTGTAGGGGTCGAAAATATCTTCCTTGTAAGATGCCAATCAAAAGGATTTTTATTCGTTACGGCACGGAATACTGCCGACACATCTGAGGTGGCTCTTCATCCACCTTCATCTTATCCAGGGTGCAATCAGATTCCCCCTGCCTTAATCAACTCTCTCGCGCTTTCACTTCTCTTCAACCATCCTTTCATATCCTCCGCGATGTAGCTATCCACTCTCTCTCTCTCTCATCTGCTGACATCATCTCAGCCAACGCTCTCACGATCCTGCTTGTGCATGTATGTCCACCGAGCCACTAAGGCCTGTTCCCGAGGCATGCGACTGGCTGCTGCTTCCTACAGTTTCTATGGGAAGACTAACCACACGAGGACTGACAGTAAGGATACCTCCTCCCTTCATCGAACGGCGAAGTTGTGCAATTCCTTTATATCCACTTGACTCTCCCTCTTCCTACAAACTTCTTCCTTTATAAATTTTGTCTACCAACACCTGAGGGGCTCAAACGGTTTTCCCTAATACTCGTGAATTTTTACCCTTCATCCGAGATGGCCACGATTAAGGCATATTTTTGCCCCTGCCAAGTCTGCTCTTTAAGAAAATAAAAATCTCTCCTGATGTTGTCAGTAGATGGGAGAAAGAGAAAGGATGACACAGAAGATGAGCTTTATTTAATGCCAAAAGGCTATGAGATGTAAAAGTACATTTTACCACAGGACGAAAGAAACGTGAAGAAGAACCAAGAACGTTCGAGGTTGTTTCACAGATTTGTCATCGAGACAGTTAAGGAAAAGTTATTTACATAACAGGACTCAACAGGAGAGGGCTCCTGTGGCGTGGGGAGAGGTGACAACACTCAGATCCACGAACATATGTGGAGACATAAGAATAAAGGGTAACTAAAGATTCTGTACATGATCAGAGATCTCGATAAAGATTATATCTTCATTATTCATATAACCCCAGGACCCCAGGATTCTAGGACCCTAGGAACCCTGAACCCCTGGACCCCTTGGACCACAAGACCCCTTTATACGGGACTGCGGTAGTTTCACGGCTGTACTCCAATCAGCAGAAAGGAAATTATGGACTCTTTTGGAGTGAGAAGTCCCTCTACAACGAGACTGACTCCTCTTCGTCCACTGACGACGATAATGATACATCGCCGAAGGTGACTTTTCACTCGCGGCATAACCACAAGTAGGCGGGGACCGGCAAAGCCTCGATACAAAACATTCGTTTGAAACACAGAGGAACCGCTATAGAAAAGGACACAACAGGAAACTTAGCAAAAGCCGAGAATGATATGAGAGAACATTTAAACAGCAACAGGTTACTAGACACTGAACAAATTAAGTTAAAGAGGAAGTCAATGCTCTGACCAACAAAAAATAAATGAAAAAATATAAAAAGATAATTGAAAGGGTGGGTGAGATCATATGACTGCAATAGCTCTTCCATTTATACACAAAACGGTCATTGCCCATAAACACGTGCACAAGCACACTCACGTACACGCAAATCAGTCACGTGCATCGACAATAAAACACACTTACACACACACACAAACAGAGAAAGACACTCACACAGGCCCTCTCTGCAGCGTTATCGACGTGGCGGCTATCAAGACAATGCGCCAGATTGGGTGGGCCCTGAGGGAGAGGTCTCAGGGTCTTGGGGGAGGTGGCCGGGACCTGAAGGATGTGGCCGGCTCCAGGGAAGAAAGTGGCCTGTTTCTGGAGGGAGGAAAAGGTGGCTAAATCCACCGGAAAAGTGACAGAGGCCGAGAGAGGGAGGGGAGAGCGGGTAGGGTGAAGGGGAGGCACCATGACTCAAGGGGCTGTTGCTAGGCTCAGGGTGCGTAAGTTGGTCAGCCTTCAGTGGGTACGTACCATCCTAGGGTGGCTGGCGGCCCAGAACAGGGTGCAAGGTAGTCTGACAAAGAATAGGGAGTGGCCAGGCCTTGGGAGGGCGATGGCTAGACACAGGGTGGGTTGGGGCCAGGCTCAGGGTGAATGGTGACCAGACACAGGGTGGGCAGTGGCCAGGCCAAGAATGGATTATAATAAGGCACAGGGTGGGTAGTGGCCAGGCCTTGGGTTGCGGAAGGCTGCTAGGCACAAGGTGGAAGGTATGGCACGTCTTATTGTTGATATCAAGATGCCGGAAATTCTATGACTGTATCCACTTTTTGTATCACGTCAGTAAACTTACTGTATAAGAGACTGAAAGTGTATCATGCACCAACTTTTATAACAATTTATGACCCAGTGGGGTCTGACAAATACCTTCTGTCACCTATGTAATTCTTTTGCACTACCGATCACAGGATGAGCATCGCACGCACAATACAGTAGCCGCTGACAGCCGCACAAATCAAATCAGACCGGCACAGTGTAGGAGGTTGCCAGATCGAGGTGATCAGTTGCCAGGCACAGAGGGGGAGGTGGCCAGGAATAGGATGAGTGGTGATCAGACATAAAGTGGATAGTGGCCAGAAACAGGGTGGGTAATGGTCAGACGAAAGGTGGGTAGTGGCCAGACATAGGGTGGGTAGCGGCGAGAAACCCTTCAAGGAGATAAAGCGACTTGCCCCTGAGGAGGGACAATGGGAAAGGTGAGTGAGAAAGGTGGTTCGTCCCTATGTGGGGTGGAGTGGTTGGGACCAGGCCCTTACATGGGGTAGGAATGGCAGGGGCCAGGAGAAAGGTGGCCAGGCTAAGAGAACAGGGCCAACTTGGCCAAGAGGCCAGGAAAGAAGTGGCCGAAGAGCGGAAGGATGGCCAGAGGCAGGAGGAGGAGGAGGCCAAGGAAGGAGGAGGCAGGGACGGCGGGGTAATTGGGCGGGCCAGGAAAGCGAGTGACACGACCATCAAGTTGATTGACCGGGCCATAGGAGCCAATAGCGCGGCCAGCACGGCCAAGGAACTGCCCTGGAAGAGACACGCTGACCAACTCCCCTCACTACACAGCCCTGGTACAAAACAACTTGGTTACTTGCTCTGACACACCACAAAAACTGGCACAAAGAAGGCCAAGGGAACGGGGCGGGGGAATCTCCAGTACGGGGAGGGGTTGAGGATATGGGTGTGGCCGGCAGTGTCGGGGTAGACACACGAACAAGCTGCGCCTCGGTACCGCAGTCGTGATGTACGTGGGTAGAGCACGGGGTCGATTCAAACATTACGTATATATAATAATATTAAAAAAAAATACTGCGTTGTAAGAGTAGAGAAGTGATGTATACAGAGGGAGCATGATGAGGGCGGACGTGATGGACGGTAGAGGAGGAGACAAGGGGAAGAAGTGGCTGGGGAGGGGGGAAGGAAGAGAGAGATATTCTGAGGGAATACATAAGTGGCCAGAAGACACGAGCAGTACTTGAGGAGAGCAACCGAGAGCCAGAGAGAGAGAGAGAGGCAAAGAGAGTACAAGTGGGGGGGGGGGAGAAAGGGTTACTCACTCACGGGACTGGTTGGGTGACGGGGAGTGGGGAGGGGGGGCTTGATATGGGGTTGGGGGTAAGATGTCTCGATGGGAGTACTGGGTGAGGAAGGAAGGGGAGTGGGGAAGGAAGGGGGGGGGGCGCAGGGCAGCACAGGCTACAGCAACTGGCTGCACACATCAGCCCCACTCCACTGGCCTTCCCTTCCCCCAACCCCACGTTATCTTCCACCTCCTCCGGCCTGCCTTTGCCTCTGCCACCCGTCACACGTCCACCCCCTCCCTCCTCCCCCCTGAACCCACACCCCTGTCACCCACCGCCAGGATCCCATTCTTGCTCCTCCTCATCATCATCACACAAACCCATTGTTGTACACTCCTCCATTCAAACTCTACGTTCTTGGCCCTCACGAACCATGGCTTACAATCAACAGCACTCACGAACAATATCGTCAGAACCCACGACGCACCAACACCAACGGTTAGTGATACACAATCAACTTTGTGAATCTCACACACAGCCCACCATCACTCCATCCCTCCAACACACAACTTCCACAACATGACAACACACTGCCACAGCCTGGGGAACAACTTGGGTTACTGCCACACCCTGGGGAACAACTTGGGTTACTGCCACACCCTGGGGAACAACTTGAGTAACTGCCACAGTCTGGGGGAACAACTTGGGTAACTGCTACAGCCTTGGCAACAACTTGGGTTACTGCCACACCCTGGGGAACAACTTGAGTAACTGCCACAGCCTGGGGGAACAACTTGGGTAACTGCTGCAGCCTTGGCAACAACTTGGGTTACTGCCACCGCCTAAAAAAAAAAAAAAATGGTGATTCCTCCTGACTATACTGTGATAAAGCCTGTAGTACGATAAAGCAGAGAGTGTAGCCCTTGGCCATAAAATAGTACGTTATCTTGCGCTACGTCAGAGCATCAGAGCAGCGAGTGTGACTCTGCTACACGAACGCTGAAGAAGCGAATTCTTCCTACCCTGGGACACCTCCTATGTCTGAGCACCGGCCCGGTAATATGTTGTCTCTTCACTTGAAATAAAAAAGCAAACAGTCAACTAGTCTCATGGAGTCGCAAACTCTCGCCAGATCCCAGAGCGAGAGATTCTATAATCCACACAACACGCCACTATCCCAAGGCACGGAGAGTAACTATCCTCTCGTTAGGATGTATAAACTTGATAATAATTACGGAAACTCCCAAGTGACACTGAGCGGTATGAGGGCGCCAGCGCTCCAATGGTTCTGAATCTTGTTTTATATGCAAATGAAGACTGAGACAAGGGGTGAAGGCGAGGTGAGACAGCGGGAGTGAAGGCGGGAGTGAGAGTAACTGAATGACGGACAAGGTGAAGGGAGAAGGATGAAGACACCGTCGGGTAGAAGCGAGTGCCTTGTGCCAACTGTGGAAGGTAAGTCACTGGAGGCACTGACAGATGTGTTGCCTACACATCCGCAGTGATCACTAGATACTCGAGGAACCTCTCTCTCTCTCTCTCTCTCTCTCAGGAAAAATTATCTCCATGGGAGACACCATGGTTTTAGGGAAGGGACCTTTTAAAATTTCTGAGTGTCCTCTTTCTTAAGCAGAAGGGAAAACTGGGTGGATTGATTGTATACGAACTTCCAGAAAGCATTTGACACTGTTCCACATGGGAGACTGGTTATGAAGCTGGATCACCTGGCAAGAATAAGGGAGGAAATTCCTCCAAAGGACAGAAGATTATCTACGCTGAAGAGAGCAACGAAAGCATGTCAGAGGAGCCTTCACGATATGATTTAACGTCACCTGTGGAGTTCCTCAGGGTTTTCTTCTGGAACCGTTACTCTTCTTGATCTATGTGAAAGACTTACCAGAGAAAATGGACTCCTACACGGATATGTTTCGAGATGATATAAAGGTCATTGAGGGAAGTGAAAAGCATGGAGAAGTGATATAAATATCTCTGGGAATATAAATAGGGAAATGAGTTCAGTAAACATGATAAATGTCAGTGTTATGGAAGGGTCTGTGAAATTTAAAATGAAGGAGTAAGACCATGGGTATCTTGAGCTTTACATAGGGAGTATGTGTAAGAAAAAAAAAATTGTGTTGTTGAATGAAAGACGTCAAAAAGAGAGAACTGGAAGAGAGAGAGCTGGAACTGGAAAGGTACGAGAAAGCAAGGGCTAAGAACAGTAGGATAAGGAGCAACATTAAAACTTTGTAAGGATCTTGTGAACAAGGCAGTATATAATACAAATCTTTTCCTCATATTCATCTGGAGTAAATTCTCAACTGAAGCTTCAGCGGTTAACTAATCAGGCAGAGGGATTCAGAATTAAATTGTAGAAGATGATGTACAGATATGTGATGAGATGAATGACAGCGTTAAAAGTGTTACGACGGTTGCAGACATCACCGCTCACACACCAGTGAGATGAAAGGGGAAGAGGTATTGGAAAACACTTAAATATCTGGATTATCATATGGCGTTGAATCATATGAGGCTCATGGACCAGATCAAGTTCCTCAATATGTGCTAATGAAGTGGACACATACATTTGACAAGCCGCATGAAATGCTCTTCAAGATGTCGCTAGAGAAAGGTAAAGTGCCAAGGTAGTGGAAGAGGGAAAAATGTCATACCTGTCTCTTTATAAGACAGGGAAGTTGCGCTGAACGACACACCAGTCTCTCTCTCTCTCTTTCTCTCTCTCTCTCTCTCTGGCGAGTGTAGGCTGTAAAACACTGGCAAAGCTCATCGAAAGAGCAAATGGTTTGACTAGCCGCGAAGGAGGAACCACTAAAGTGAGAGACAACACGGATTCGGGGAATGGAGTTGTGTTTAACGAGCCTCTTAGACTTCTATGGAAGAGCGAGCCCAGCTCCAGACAAAAGACTAGGCTGGGTGGATTGTCTGTGTCTGAGCGACAGAAAGCGTTTCTCTCAGTACTACATAAGAGGCTGGTAGAGGAAAAAAAGCCGGCTCTTCAGGAATGAATAAGGGGTAGACTCCTTGGAAGGACAGACAACTACTTTGGTGGAAGGGGACAAAGGACGTTCGTCAGAGTAGCCATCTCGTAATGGGTTGGGGGTCACCAGCGGCATGCCGCAGAGTTGTCACGAATTATGTAATTGACCTTGCCAGAAGGACTGGACTGAATATGCGTCTAATGCGAATGGAGCAAATATCGCATGGAAAGTAAGAGATGAGGAGGACTGCATCAACTTACAACGGGACCTAAGCAAACTCTAATGCTGGACAGATACATGGTTGATGATATTAAACCTGGATGGATACGAAGTAACGAGGACATAGAAACAGAAGGCCTCGATAGGAATAAGCTGCACGAAACTCTGTGTGTGCGACAGGGACTTGGGGGCTGATACTGTAATAACGTGTCGCTAGAGCCCCACTTTACGAGAACTGTAAAGGACACAAACTGTCTTCTAGAATCGCACTTTCTCCAGACAAATGTGAGATTCGTATGCAAGTATAAACATAAGGAAGTGTCCAGTACACTGTTCATGACCTCCAACCGGCCAAAACTAGAATGTACTATTCAGGTTTGGTTACCGCAATTAAATAACCACACAGAACAAAGAGAGAATGTCCAGAGGAAGGTAACAAAGATGATGCCACAGTTAAGAGAGCCACGAATTTATCTAACGTGGAAGAAAGTAGAGAGAGGCGTGACTTGATCACAACCTTAAAGGCTTTTGAACCAGTTTGACGATGTAACTAAAGACGATGTCCTTGAAAGATGCAATGACAAGAACAACCAGAGGACATAACACGAAATCGATCAAGAAACTTGTTAGAGAAGTAAGGAAAAATTTCTATAGTCTAAGAGTGGTGGATGAATGGAATATACTAGATGGTGAAACTGTGAATGTAGACAGCATGCAGACGTTTAAAAAGTACGAGAGAGTTCAACAAGCTAGGAGCCCACGACCACGACTGCAGAACATTCTTCCCGTACCGTGGAAAAAAGTTAATTACAAACAGGTAACTGAACACAAACATACCCAAACATAAGCATAAAAAAGAAACACACACAAACACACACCCAAAAAGTGCACTTACGTACACACACACATATATATATATCGTGCAAGAGACAGCGGCAGAGGGCAGGCGGGTCGGGGAAGGACCATAGGGAGAATTATCAGCTGGCCGCTGGTTTAGGGGTTCCAAGGAAACGTATTTTGGTACGCGATAAAGTTCACAGGTGCCATAAGAATGTTTACGAAAACAATATGACGTTCACCAGGTACCAGATGAGTAACCGCAACAACAACTACGTTCACTGAAGGTGAGGACTGCTGGGAGAACACACCCTTATGACCGATGCCACAGTCTTGAACACGACAGTGAGGCCCTTGAGCATGTTAATACAACCCTTGAGCACGACATTCGACCCTTGAGCACGACGGGGGCAAAAAGGGTGGCCTCGCCGCTTCGTAATACAAGTCCTGTAACTGGGTGTAGCCAGCCAATGGCAGCACCGACATGCCTGCTGGTCGTCCATTTTCATTCAAATGAAAGAAAAATATTTCGACAAGCATCCTCTCCCTCCGGCACCTAAAGCTCGTGCTGCATTTAAACGAAATCCCTGGAAACACTTCCACGCGGTGGCGGTGGATGGATAGGCGGATAGCACAGCCGCCATCCAGCCACATTCTGGATATGATGAAACAAAAAAGAGTATCGGTCGACATGCACCATGCCCCAGCAGGACCTAGTTAGACCTTTGTCTAACACTGGCTCCTTCTGGGGCTTATAATCGGACAGGAAGACATGGAGAGGTCTGGCAGAAGACAGGGTGGTCTGGCAAGTAGATATAGAGGGTCTGGCAAGTACAGACGGAGGTCTGGTAGGAGGTAGAGACGAAGGTATGGTAGGAGGTAGACACGGATGTCTGGCCGGTAGACAAGAAGCTCTCGCGAGCAGGCACGAAGGTCTAGCAAATTGAAACAGGGGTCTGGTGGGCACCTGTGGAGGTCTAGCAATCTGATACGAGGGGTCGGGGAGCTGATACCCTCCCAAGGGATCGGTACGGTATTGGAAACTGCATCAACTTCATCGTAAGGGAACAACATTCACTGCCGCTGTATCAAGTTTATCGCAGATTTACTCTACCTACTCCATTTTCACTGACTTCACTCTACTTACTCCAGGTTCACTATAGGACACCGGCCGGTATTTCTAACGAAAGAAAGGTTATCGGGGCTGAAATCAAGAGGAATCCGAGAGATATCTTGAGACAGTTATGTGAAGGAAAGAGAAGCTGTGTGAGCAAATTGTTTTACACAAAAGGTGACGAGGGCACAAAAGACGCGGGGAGAAGAAATGGGGAGATAATGAGGGCTTAAGAACTGAGGCGATGACTTCGGTGAAAGGAGGTTCAACGTGTCATCGAACTCAAAGTCACGGAGAAGAGGAAGAATTCCACTGCTGGCTCGCCTGAAGATAATACTGGACGGAACCTACAACAGTGGTGTCGTTTGAAGAGCAGAGTAGTAGCCGCCTGGCTGACGTTAAGATCTGCCAAGTCTCCGGCAGGCAGGGGTCCCTCGTCTTACGACGGCCCGTCCTCAGCTGATAAATCCAGTGGAAGTTAATATGAAAAAAAAGACACTCTCAAATTGGACCGCTTCGGGAAGTTCCTCAAAGTAACGTCATTTTGAGGAAAGAACTAATATCAGATTGATGATGGGTGGGTGTTGGGAGGGTTGGGGGAGTGGTGTCTTCAGACCTGTCTCCTAGATGAGACTCCACAAAAGCGCTGACACGAGCAAAGTCTCGTCCTTCAGCGATGCCATGATGGAAGCCGCCCCCCACTCCCCTCCCCACCAACCCACCCACTATCCACAAGGTGCCATCACCTTGAGCTGAGTTTACCCACACAGTATCAATATGAAGGATGCCCTCTACCAGAGGATCGCTTTAGGAAGAGGGTTCTTTACATCAGGACAAGTCCTTTACATCAGAGAGAGTCTTTTACATTAACCTAGCCGATGCAGTCACCCACTACAGTTCCCTCATAATTATGTCATGTCCCTCATGACTGTACGTTAGAGCCATAGGTAGGCTAAGGTTTGGTTATTGTTCCGTCACTTCACGGTCACTGTACCCGCCACTATGGCTGAACCAATACATGTACTGCAAACGAAAAGTTAAGACGTTCACTAAAATCACTGGTCCTGATAGAACGATTACGGTATAGTCTTACTAAATTTCAAAGTTAAGTGATTTACTGTCAACTTTAATTTGACCAGAGAACATACGAATGATGCTATGAAACAAACGATGTTATGAAAATACTGACAAAACACGAGAAGAAACGCTCTGTAAGACATCACAAACCCACACCCACAATAGCGTGCTACATCAGCGCTTGTGTCAACGGACAGCTCCATCATGGTCTACCGGAGAGGCTCCGTGCGTTATCACACGTATCTAAACTGGACAGGATAATATAAACGGACATACAAATAATAAGCTTTCTTTTCCATTACCTCGGTAACGGATCTCATCACATCTCAACGGATATTGTCTATATGACAGTCGTGCTCCATCATTTACCACCATCCTCCGTAACCACTACCACCACCACCTACCACTATCCTGGTGCCTCTGACCCGTGCCGCTCTCCGTCCCCCGCTACGCTCCCACACTGGACCATTCCTCTTTCCTCCAACTATTTCTTCTTTTCCTTATCCCCCTTCCCCCTCAACTCACACCTATATATCTTTCCCACATTTTCATACTCTCTTCCCACATCATTTCTATCGTCCTTGACCTCCATCCTTCAGCCCCCTTTCAACTGTCCCTTTCTACCAGAAGCCCTTTCCAAACCTGACTTTCTCGTTCTCATCCTACTGCAGACCCCTAGGCTCCTAACGTCGTTGGTCCATTCCAGGTTCCCCTGGACCTTGGTATCCTTGGCCCACCCAAGATCCACAACGATCGCTTCATACCAGGTCCAACACATACTCTCAGGGCCTCTCGTCTTCAAAGCACTTTTCAGATCCCAGGACCTCTCCCAGTATTGGCCCACTCACGATCCCTCTCCTCCTTGGCCAAGATCAAACCTCAAAATCTCTCTTAGACTACTCCATCCCCCACCCATTACCTCTCATTTTCGATCTATTCCAGAACTCTACGGCCCAATCCATACCTCGGATTCCTCCTGCACTTGCTTTACTCCCATTCCTCCAAACTTGGCCAATCACCGATTCGATACACACCTCTTCCCCTCAAACTCCTCTCACCACAGGCATCATTTGCTTTCAGATGCTTCTACCCCTAAAGAATGTCAGATAACCACATCTCTATCATCTACAGACTAATTTCATGCAGTTACGAACGGTCTTCATCCTTCAGCTTCTGTATACAGCCGACCCTCTGAGTCCATTTCTGATCCCCTCTCGTTAACTTAACCCTTCTTCAGACCTCTCCAACCCCTCTCATCCTCAATCAGTGAGGGCCCCCAGCCAACCTCTAAACCAACTATTCCAAACCCCTCACCCCACACTCATGGCCCACTTCAGTCCCCGCGCCCTCAACCCCCCCTCACCTTCAAACCCCTGGTTAACAGGCTAAGTAAACACTTCCAGTCAAGGTCGACGGGGGTGACGTCCACACTAACTGTGCGATAGCAAGGTGCAGGTAATGACCACCTGTGGCCACACACACACATAAGTGGTAACTAATCCCGGGTTTGAGTAGAGAGGCACAAGCCGCAACCGGCCACCTCACTGGATGAGGAGGAAGCAAGACGACATATTTACCTCTTGAGCACGACAACACGACCTTTCAGCACGACGGTACGACCCCTGAACACAGTGAAAAGTACGATCATTAATATTTTGGTTTAAAGGCCATGCCATCTTATCCAAGGGTCGTACCGTCTGATGGTGGGCAGAACTGTCAACAAAACATGTTTAACGGACGTCCGGGTGACGGAACAACGCCCAGAGTGATTCCCGTGCACTGTCTTTCGTGTTTACATTCATTTACCCGTCCTCCACCCCTTGGTAAAGTAGCTCGTCCATCCCGCGGCACTACAACCCGGCTCCCTCCCCGTAAACAACATGGCACTATATCTTTCAAAACCACTGCACCATGACCTCTTCTCTCAGAGGCTCCACAACCAATGATCATCGTAATGTCACCATAAACACCGCACATCCTCAAAAGATCAAAAGGCCAGCCCCCATCTCAGTGGCATGCTCATGACACGACAACCCCTTCATTGCAATGGTACCAGAGCCCTCATTCACCCTCAGTCAGCGCAACCACTTCGCCCTCACAGTACTCAGATCCCACTCATCCACAAAGCAACATGACTGTCTCATCCACAAAATTCTAAGCGCTCATCTCATCTCCAAGGCCCCCTTGAGTTGATCATTATCATCGCCATGATACCACAGCCTTTTTTTTTTTTTATAACAGCAGCACCACAACCACCTTTCAACCCCATTAACACCAAAGAGACAACAAACCCCTTTTCTCCCATGGCACGACAAAACCCCTTAATCCCATAGGCACTACACGTCCCCCTTCTCCCATGACACTAGATGCCCCTTTATCTCCATAACAGAACAAGCCCCCTCCCCCCTCCGTATCCTATGTCTGACTGTTAAGCCACAATAGTGTATCATTAACAAAAAAAAAAAAAATTCAAAAGGCACTCAGTACATCATATTTATTCAGGCAGTGTCAAATTAGTACAATGAATATATAAATCTAAAACATGGAGCTGGAAAAAAAAAGTGGACCTGTAAATACCAAATGGCCGGCTCAAATTACCCGGAGCGATCTCTATATGCTGTACCAGCCGGTCATACCCGGCATCACCGGTGCACTCTGCGGCGGGGTGTATATTTTTCATCACCTGTGGTGTCCCTGGCAGACCGGCTCTTCTGGTGCAATGTCCTGTGGTGGTGGTGGTAGTGGTGGTGGCGGTGGTGGGGTAACGACACGGATGATGGGGAGAGGATTATTTCCGGCGTGCTATTTTCCTCTTTATCCATGCACGACAACAAGTTGGTCGCTCCTCATAAAACCTCCCAATGACAACGGCCTGGGTGAAACAGGTACACAAACATGTCAATAATGCTAACAATCCAGTCCAGTTTATGGGTAAGCCTGCAGCCTTGCGGGGGGATGGAATGGAGGAGGGGAGGGGAGGGGCTTTACGCGTGACCATTGTGGTAAAGTCCTCATACACCGTGAACTCACGTCACGGGCGGTGGCTCTGTCTACCGCGGATTGCAAAAAATCTAAGAGACTCTGGGGATTTACGTGACCTGAACCGTGCCATTCTACACAAAGGACAGATGGCAATGTTCACTTCTCGAGATGCAGGGAAGAGTTCCCTCCACCTGTGAGCCGCTCAGCACAGGCCAATCCAGCACACGGCACTTGACAAGGAGGCTCCTCTGCTGATGACCGCATGCATGTACGTACACACTAACAGGAACACCCGGCTTTACATGCTGATAACAATCGTGTCTAGAAAGAAGAACATTAGACCACATCCCGATGCCATCATCATCACGCCAGACGGTGATACCTGGGGAACCTGCAGTTCAGGTGACGTGATCTAGTCCATTCTACCCCCAAAGTCTGGGTCTCGTAAGCCAAGAGTACAAGACACCTTGCGTGCGCCACTAAGAGGCAAAAAATACGCCCTGGTGTCATAATTACACACACTCCAGCTGCCTTTACACAATGTAAATTCAGTTAAAGCCTTCACTCTCCTATTTACACACATGCATGTATAATACATTGGCTTCCCTAGTCCTTGGCCCTGTTCCCCTCTATTCCATCACCGTCAAATTCGTAGCTGTAGTTGCTCTTCTCATGAAACCATCACGATTGTTAGACATTTGTTCTGTCTTCTGCGCATGTGTAGGCAGCTTCCATGGCTTGTCCCACTCATTTAAAATTCCTTTGTGCATTACGTCAGGACTGTGGTACGTGTCCATACTTCTGTGTATGGACAACAATCGCAAACGATGTCCTATGATGAAGTTCATCAGTTTTATGCTCGATGAACCTTTTGGCAGTACCTCGCCTTGTTTCCCCACAGTAAATGGCCGGACATACAGTACAAGGCTCATCGTCGGCCACGTCATCCTCGGTGACATTTCCGCTTCTTATCATC
Organism: Panulirus argus; assembly: GCA_038088735.1. Classification (NCBI taxonomy): domain Eukaryota; kingdom Metazoa; phylum Arthropoda; class Malacostraca; order Decapoda; family Palinuridae; genus Panulirus; species Panulirus argus. Next base: position 29,320 of record JAYMFT010422214.1, read on the forward strand.
AGTGCATCACCTGCACGTATCTTTTATCCCTGACAGAGCAGTAATGCAGTGCAAATTCCTGTCTTTTGTAAACGTCTTCATAATTATATCCGATCCCTAACTTGAATCTGGGATATGAAATTACCTCTTATTTTCCATCGTGCTGTTTTCGGCAGTCTCTTTTCTCCTAGCGTTGCAACCTCTCGTGCTCGTGTACCTCGACAGTGATGCCCGGTCTGCTTCACGTACACACATCAACGGGAAAATGAGGGACCTTGTTAAGATGCTGATGCCCAGAACCCGAACGAATTACTACCAGAACTGATGGCGAACGATTGTCTCCGTCCACCTCTGCACCCCCAGCATTACCTTATATTTGATTCCTAAACCAATCAAGACCTTACCCAAGTTCCACATCAGGTCTCTAACCGTGAGCTTTAGCGATACGTACTGCGATAACTACGCAGATGAGCGCTCTCGAGGCCTGAGAAACTGCTTATAATCAGTCGTTTAACTGCCGTGTTTGCTTCTTTCCCTGGTAGTCTGCTGGCTATAAGCCTTCCTGTGACGAAACAATTTTATAACATTCTATGTATCGAATATCAGCCCACTGGGGTCTGACGAAGACCCGTTGTGACCTCTGCAATCGTTTAGCGTTACCGCTCACAAGATGATCATGGGGTGAGGATGGTACCTACACAAATCAGTCTGAAAATACTGTCATTCCATGTGAGGCTATGCGTCCCATTTCCATTACTACGGCTTAGCTATACTGCACATCTTTGTAAATACCAAAACTCTCTTATCCTTATAGGCACACGAATATGTGAGATAATTGTTACATCCCTTTTCAGTGAACCCGTTACGCTATATTACTAGACACAATATACCATCATCCTGTTAAGAAATCATAGGTATCAGTTCATGAAGGGAAGGAATAACATCATTTCATAAACGGGTAAAATAGCTCAAACGTGAAATTTTCTTGAGCTTGAGTTTATTTGCTCTGTTTCCTATAATTAGTGACCCTGTTTCCCTTAGCTGCCATAACTCTTATTTCCAAAAAATATTTAATCGTGGTTAAGCTGTTTTGTTCTTGGGTGGTGTCGCAATAACCTTGAGAAATTTTAATGGATTGTTAGAAAGAAAAAAAGGTTGAAAGTGCATGGCTTACAGGGTCACGAAAGCCTGTATCGCTCAGTTGGCTTTACTGCTAACAACGGCTATCTTGGACTGTGGTCAGGATCCAAAGACGAAATGCTGACACGAGGTCGCCTGAGGACCGTCTATGCCAAATATGGGTCAAACTGGCCCCGCAGTTTCGCGGAAATGGACTGAAAAATGCAAATGTAAAGGACATACGACAAGACACGTCCTGTGAAGGCAAATGTCATATGGCCTTTGGCAAAACAAAGAGGTCAAAAGAAAACTCAACTTCTCTTCTTAAAAATCGCAGAGTAAGTCACAGCGACGACCGTAGCAATACCATGGATGACTGAAAGATGGAGCCTCCAGTAACGACTTTGCCTCACAAGACCCGGGTCCTCCGGTGATCACGTACCCGGAGACGGCTGCGTGAGCAGCGATGTTCCCGGACACGAACGGCTGAGGAAGGAGGGCTCGACAGAAGAATCAATACAATAAAGAGCGTGGCGCCGCGGCCGCTGGCCCGTCCCGGACCTCTCGGGTCATTACTTTGGTCTTCTTATCTTCCTCACTTGTTTACTGACCATGTGTGTGTGTGGCCACCCTCACACACCCTACCAGCTACACTCCTTTCTGCTGTCGAGCGCTGTTGAATGCGTCTCCAACGGCCGTGGTCCCATAAACGGTGCAGCGTACTTGCGTTGACCAGGGATGGGATCGTCTGACACAAGACTCCAGTCTAGGCATAGTTGACCCCGGCTTGCAGGCGAGTACGGGGGTGGGGGGAGGGTCAGAAACCCTGCCTTACTGTCGTAGGCCAGGCCGCGCCACTTGCTTACCAGCGCTCTTCTCGAGCTGACCCTGTGCTGGCTCCGCATCCCCGCCTTTAACCGCGTGCATCCCAAAATGACTCCGGTTTGCCGGTGTGGAGTACGCGCTCCCCGCCATAAACCAAGCGTACATGGAAAAATGTGTTCAGCAAACAATTTTCAGCGTATATTAGGCAAAGACTGTTAATATGCTCCTAATGTTTGGCCACCAGACTTCAAGAAGTACAAAGAACTAATGGAGAAGGTCCAGAGGAGGGCAATAAGCAAAAAGTGCCAGAATCAAGATAAGTAAGCTACAGTGAAAGGTTAAAGGCCATAAGCGTGCCCACCATGGAAGACAGAGGAGTAAGGGGGTGACTTCATCAACAATTTCAAATCTATAAACCAGGTTTATGATGACAGTGAACAGCTCTCCAAGAGATGTACGTAAATAGAGGAGCCTGAGGTCACAACATGAAACCAGGCAGGGGAAGATGTAAAGAAGTAATCTCATAGTATTCAGATAGTTGTGAGAGATGTAAAAGAACAAAAAGAAATACTTTTCCCTAATCAGAGTAATGGATCAATGGAATAAGCTAAGTGGCGAAAACTGTGAATGTTAACAGTACACTTACGTTCAGAAAGTGGCATGACATTAAACAATATTCCCTCTCTGTACAGTACGAATTGTACAGTGGAAACAGGTAATCACACACACACACACACACTTTACGACACAGGGGTTCCAGGCCTGGGAAATAACAAGATAAAACACCTATTTACCAGGACTGGGAAACCCCCACAGACGATTAGTGTCTGGCGGGAGATTTACTCAGGCGACGTGGAGACGAACACGGCGCTGACGTAAGGCCCGGAGCGTCCGCCACAAATCGCCGGGGCTCCAGCCGACCTGCCCACCCACCAAACCATCGCAATATATATATATATATATATATATATATATATAGATAGATAGATAGATAGATAGATAGATATGAGAGGTAACTGTTTTGGGAGGAGGTGAGTGAGCGTGTCAGCAGTTTCGAAGCCAGAGTTCTGGTATTAGTGATGGGCGATAGCGGGTAATGTGGTAGTTAAGGACATAACCGTGAGGCATATGGGGTATTCAGTGAGGTAAATGGAAAGAGTGTGAACAGCTTATGGAGTCGTGTGATGAAAGAGGACTGGTGACTGGGGATACCTGCCTTTTTTTCAAAAGAGGGACATCCTCAAGTATATGTGGGTGAAGAGGAAAGATGGAAAGGACATTACTCCAGTACGTATTACCGGGAGGCGTGCACAAGAGAGACTCTTGGATATATGTGTGTGTGTGTTTGGTGTGTGTGTGTGTGTGTGTGTGTGTGTGTGTGTGTGTGTGTGTGTGTGTGTGTGTGTGTGTGTGTGTGTG
>JAYMFT010422215.1:0-17576 GCA_038088735.1 Panulirus argus
CTCCTGACTCTCACTGGAGACACCATGGACTCTCCTGACTCTCACTGGAGACACCATGGACTCTCCTGACTCTCACTGGAGACACCATGGACTCTCCTGACTCTCACTTGAGACACCATGGACTCTCCTGACTCTCACTTGAGACACCATGGACTCTCCTGACTCTGTCTGGTGTATATGCTTGCCTCATCTACACTAACTGCTTTTTTTTCAACTATATCTGCTTTTTGCCTCGCCTTGCCTCTTTACCTCTCACATCAGCAAAACCTACTGTTTGCCTCACCAACACCTGCTTGCCTTACCCACACCCACTTCTTGTCTTATCAGTGCCTACTGCTTGCCTCAACGACACCATCTCCTTTCCTCACCAGCAGCCGCAGCTTGCCTCACCAGCACTCGCCTCACATGTACCTGCTCTTAGGCTCACGAACATCAGCCACTTGCCTCACAACCTCTTCCCTTATCTACACCTGCGGCTTGCCTCGCCAGGCACTTACCTTACCCACACCTACACCCGCTACTTGCCTCCCTGCGTCACGCCGAGACCTCGCGCGAATCGTAAAGAGACAAAAGACCCGGATGTTTTTGCCTGCAGACTTGAGGCAATCAACCAGCAGGCCATTGTCCCCGTGCAGTAGTTGCTTTTGTCTGCCCTAATGATGGAAGGGAGACGTCACTCACAGTGTTTACGTCCGTGTATTATCTCACGTGTCATATATACACATATATGTGTGTAAAAGTCATTTGGTATCTACTTCACCTCTTTAATTACCCCAAAGGAACAATTCCAATGATGGATTTCTGGTGTTACCCAGCCTTCCCCGCAGCCTAAGGCTGATCTCCTTCCAGTAGCAGGGGGGTGCAGACTCCTACGAAGTGAAGGTTTCTTTCGTAAGACTGTGCTTCCAGTGATACACACACGTCAAAGGAAACCTTTAACTCCCGGTGTATCCTCCAGCAGGAGTCCAATAAGACACACACACACACATATATATGTATATATGCAAATCTTCTTTATGTATGTGTATATCGTTCATGTATGTCTATGTATACTGTTTATGTATGTCTCTGTATATTGAAATCTGTCTATATATGAGTCATGTATACCTCTGTATTCATCCTGGGAAATGTACAACCAGTCTTTCTTTTTTGTTTTACTCTTAATTGCTGCAGATTAATTAAGGATTTTTGCAATGTGTTGTTTACGTGGCGCGTCCATTCACAGAGATATGACCCGGGAATTTCCATTGATTCATCGTTGTATTTTCTGTATGAATATTACATATTTCATGTTACTTCCTTGTACTGCATATATATTCCACCAAATTCATGTATGTCATAAATATATTCACATACATATCACAGCGATATGTGTATATTAACAATACTAACAAAGCAAAAGTTTGATGGTGGAGCTAACTTTAGCGAGATTTATTCGTTAATATTAACACCGACTGGCAAAAGGTCCTTAGAGGCGGAGGTGTTCCACTGCGTGGTGTTCCTGCCGTACCTGAAGAAGGGGAGTGGCTCTTGTACGCACGTGGGAGCCTTAGAAGACCTTGGAACTGAAGACGTCACTCCCTCTCATTCTACATCGAAGTGAGGGTCATGCAGCTAACGTCTCTCTCTCTCTCTCTCTCTCTCTAAATGGTCCAATATAGTGTCAACTGCTTGACTCGATATCCAAGGACCTCTCGCCATTATCCCCCAATCTCACGGAAAAAGAAAATCCAAATATTTACGGATGCCACGAAGGAGGGTGATGACAGACACTATAATATAAAGAGGGTGTTGGCAGTAAAGAGAAAACTATAATTAAAGTGATGTTCATCTCTTGTCTGCTCCCGAGAACTGTCAGCTTAATGTGCCCCAGGTCGTGAGCCGGACCGCTGGCTTGACAAACCGCTGTATCACATGATTACTGACGTGTGGCCAATGGCAACTGAAGGTTGGAGCGTTGTGATGTCTGTTTCTTTCCCTGCGCCTCTAAGCTCTGGATCTCTTTACTTTTTCTTTTTTTCCCCCCAACGCTGCAACTTACGCCATTTATTAAAAGAAAAAAAAAAGCAAAATTTCCTCTTTTTCAAAAGCTCTTGGACTCCTCCTCTTTTCCCATTCCCCTTGATTCTCCGTCTCTTCCTGCTTTCCCTTGTGCTGCAGTCAAGGCCAGGCTCCGATGCGGTGGGGAGGGAATCGTCCAAGACGGGAGCCTTCGACATAAAGAGATGGATCTAAATCAAAAGACCTCCTCGACCCTTCCATCAAAGCTTTTATTCCTCTCTCTCCTCCAAATCCTCCCCAGGGGTTCGAACACACATGTCACACGAGCCAATCAACATCAAAGACAACAAGTGAATAAATACGGGAAAGGTTCGCCAGTGACCTAAAAATCTATTTCATTAGATGTCTGAGCGATTCCCAGTTTTACACCAATGGCACCAAGACTGTGGGTCCCAGGAGGTGGTGCGGGTGCGTCACATGGAGTCGGTTGGGTGTGTGTCTTCGAGCCCCAGTGCTCTCATCCTTTGCCTATATCGTCCTGAGTGGAAAGGAATCATTCTGACGAGAAAGCCACAGATACTGGAATGAAATAGAGAGAGAGAGAGAGAGAGAGATTGTACCAGTTTGATTTTGTAACCTTAAATCATTATTTCTTTGTTCAAATGTAATCCATACCTGCATATTTCATTAGCCAAAGGTGATTACTGTGTTGCTGGGAGAGAGTCTTACACCCGTGCTACCCCGCCTCTTAACCTTGTATACACGTACCGTGTCTTTTACTCCTGTGTATGGTTGCAAACACACACTCACCCTAGCCTATAACAGGTATCCATTTATAGACCATTCTCTGGGGGAGGATGAACAGCTGAATGGACTGTGGACCGGCTGACGCGACCAGGATTCGAACTTACGTGGGTTTGATCCCAGGCGGCTCGTGTGAGCGTGACGGTCAGTAACGCTAACCGCTACACCACGGTGTGTGTGTGTGTGTTTGTGTGTGTGTGTGTAGAGATAGCACGCTAAGTGATGGTTAATGTCGTCGAGAATCTCACACAGATTAACTAGCAAAGCCCCCATATGACCTCTCCGTGTAATGAATGCTATACAGAAAGATTTGGAGCGATATTTACAATGCTGTTAACTGCGTCTGTACAATGGCTGAGAAGAATTTCCCCTCACACGCCGCCGAGGGCAAGTGTTCTCGCACAGTGGCGCGATTAACTGCGCTCCCAGGACGGCGAAAAGCCCAGGCCAATAAGGAGGTCACAGTGCAGACTTACACGGCACGGCCATTTAACCCGACGCAACAGAAAACGAGCTTTAAAGGGAGCGTCTAAATAAACCTGACTCGATTACCCTCCTCAGCAAATGCGTGTGTCGACATGGATCTCCATAAACGAACCAGCGCTGCCCACGAATCCGCCACCACCGCACGAACACCACCACCATCGCCACACGAACAACGATCCCCAAATGTCTTTCTTTTGAGAGTAACTGACTATGTATCTCGTGTTTTCAACGTCCAGACCAATTAACAAACTCCCGCTGTCCCCGTTTGCCTCCTTCTTCCTCCTCCAATACCTAGCTGAGAGGTTTCCTGCTGGCGACGAAAACTCGTCAGAACTAATCCCACCAGCGGCTTCACACACGTCAGGCCCCAGCGTCGTCCGCACTCCGTCATGGACACACGCGTAGGATAACGCATCCTGGTGAGGTGTGGCGAGGGGCAGGAGGAGCGAGCCGCAGCAGGAGTGGTGAGAGGATTCTGTACCCTCCCTTAGGGCATTGCTTGGCCCCTTTGGGTTTCTAGCGAGCCAGGATGACCCGAAGTCAGCAGCTACATTGTGGTGAAGGGTCGATTCCGAAGCACTTTACTTTGAGTTCTGCGAGTTGGGAGACGGGTGGTGTGTGTTCTGAGACGGGTATTCTACCTTGAGATTAACATGAAACTCACAGCTGACGCCATGTCTAGTGCACTGTAAAACGACTTACATAAAGACCTCGAGACCAGGCCTTGAACGAAACAATTTTTTTTTTAAACAAATGGCGTAGAAACAAGAGAACTAGAGCATGAAATCTAAGAGATTTTAGGAGGACGTGGGAAAAAACTGCTATTTACAAAAAAAAGAGAAAAAAAAAGTATTAGGTATTTGGAAAGACATGGAAAGGTAAAGAGTTCCAAAGTTTGGCAGTGTAGGAAGAGACGATTTTTGTTTTTGCCACGAGAGCTGCTAATTCACTGGGCTCTCCTCTACCCGTCCTGTGGGGACGGTTGGCGCAAAAGTGCACGGAAGGTCCATGGACTGTGGGCCCCAGTGACTGAAATCCATTACAGGTTACACAGTGAGAAAAGGGTTAACATGGTTTGGGCAACACAATGAATAATTCGGCAGTTTACACGGTCAGTGAAGATTATAACAGTTGAACAACAGTGTTTGGATAGCATATCAAGATAAAGGACAAAACAGCTATCTTCAATAAGCAAAGTTATGATACTTCTCAAGTATCCGAGGCTGAACAGTTGCTAGATGAAATGTTTGCACATATCTGGTAATGTTTGGTAAGACTCGTCTCTGAAATAACTGATGTCACGACATTCAAGTACGTAATGTTGCAGGCTGTGGGAATAGCTTTGTTGGCAAAGTTTACATTTCGTCTGTTCATTACCAACAGAAGGAGATATAGACATCGCAATGCTCCATCCTCCTCTGTGTGACTCCTATTTTTCTCCGACCCCCTTCGAAAAGCATTTTTCGTATTCTCATATAATCTTAGAACACCTCGAAACAAGTCTTCAGCATAATTCAAGTTTTCAGTCGGCGAAAGGAAATGCAAAGATCACAGACGTATGTTTGTGAAGCAGCTGAAGCGTAGTCTCAAGCGTAATACATAAAAGATGGTACGTCATACACGACGCTGTCGTAGACAGCTGCAGCGCTATTGGTCGATGAACCTCCACGTCTTAACGTTAAGCGATCGGGACGTCCGGAGTGAATACATAATCCCCACCAGTTGTTGCAGTAGCCGAGCTAAACCCGAGCCGACAAACAACCAAGACCATAATGGTCGACTAAGGAACGTTAGCAGATATCCCCAATAACAGTGTCTAACAGCGACATAAATACCTGGATGTACCACGGCACGTCTTACCCAGAAACAATAATAACACTGCTGGAGCTTCATGGAGGCAAGACTAAACACTGCTGGAGCTTCATGGAGGCAAGAATAAACACTGCTGGAGCTTCATGGAGGCAAGAATAAACACTGCTGAAGCTTCATGGAGGCAAGAATAAACACTGCTTGGCAAATCTTCGCTGTGCGACCATAGCCTTATGTTTTACAAAGACAGGCGTTTGCAAGCACATGCACGGCAGATCCCTTTTAGAGGAAGCTCAATAGCTGCTGTCTTAACTGAAGGCTTGGCTGACCATTGGCTAGCCGGTCTTATTCCCTTGATCATGATGCAGTCTGTGTTGTTATCCACTGAGGGTCTGAGTCACCAGTTGGTGTTCTCATGCATCACGCACACGTAATCTGACTTTGCAGGTGCCTTATCCAGCTCTTATAACGATGGAAGAGAGGGAGAGGGAGATGATCTTCGCGATTATAGGTGATACCGTCCACGTTATGGTTGTCCCAAGCCTTATCAAATGCTTCTGTTGATTTACGAGATTCTCCTGATTCCATGGCACCTGCACACGAGTCGTATCACGCCCACCCTCCTAGCATTCTTTGACGCCATAAGTTATCATTACATCCCTTTACTCAAGGATATGAAAATAAGATAAAATGGGAATCCTGGTGGGTGAGTGATCTTGGTGTCTCTCCTACAAACATTCTTTTTTCCCTTCATCTCAATACGCCAGCAGCGCACCAGTTTATTCTCGTCATCCACAAGCGTTCAGGCGATAGGTCAGCCTTTTGAAGCGGAGGCTCCAAGGCCGCTGACAGACTTCCCCTCCCGCTGGGAACTTTATGAGCGCAGAGCACGTCAAGTTTACGAGAGATGAGAAAAGAAAGGCAGCGCAGTTTTCGTTTAATCTTTGATGATTTCAGCCAAGAGCTACGACATTTTGGGAGCGGGTTCTTGTTATCCATGCCATTTGGTGGATCGGGGTCTTCGTGCGTTCTTGCTAAAGGTCAAGTGCCGGGCTGTGACGGACCTGACGGACGCAACAGCAGCGACAACGGACAAGTGTCCGTACAAACGTCTGTTGACACTGGCGCCATGCTGGATCGTGCATGGTTCCGCTTCGTTACGATCGGGCTTGTGGCTGGTTGTGGTAAATTGCCTCTGCCGTCACGGGAGGTCTCTGAAGATCATGTAGGTGGTGCGGAATCTGTAGTTTTTGTCGTGTTCCTGCGTCAGTTATGAGTGATACAGTCACACACATGGTGTCTGCCGGCCTCTTCTCCCTTCAGTAACCTCCAACACTCTCTGTACTGTAACAAGAGCATCATTCACCTCCCACAGGAGGACAATGCGGTGGTTCAGTCGGCCGTGCGAACAATCATGAAAGCCATTGTTGTTAATCTCTCTAGTTGGCCGATACGAACCCCCGCAGTATGGCTGGTCCTCCAGCGAGATCGTGCAAGAACCTGCATCCGAAGGCTTCACTCGTACCAGCCAGTCGTACCTGGAGGTGCCCCTCCTCCTCCGCCTCGCACACTGTGTATCCAAGGCGACAGCCGCTGGCGCGCGAGTGCCAGGAGCCCGCGTTGAAGGCCGTCTGCGATAATGATCTCCAGCCAGCATCGTGAAGACTAATGACGTGGGATGTTTATGGCCCGAGCCATTTATCCCCTGCCAAGGATGTGACGCCTTGAGGGTGCTTGCTATTCTCTCCGCCTGCCCTGAGAACGTGTTACGAGAGGATGTTGACGGACGGTATTGAAAGCAAACCTCCTCGCTGTGCCTCACACAGCGGTCGATGCCTTCTCCACCTTCGGCGACTCAGGTGTCGCCCCAGGCAATGACCAGTCGGCTCTCTCTCCACTTTCAGTGACTGAAGCTCGCCTCCGGTTACAAAACAGTTAACTCTTCACCTTCAGTGACATTGAGACTCGCCCTTGGCCACCAGTTCTTTGAGTTATATTTTGAGACTGCATTCATCGTATGAATACACTCACACACACACAAAAAAAAGCCCTTAAAAGCGGCGAGAATCGCCCCAATAGATGCTTTCCACCACTTAGCCTCAAGGATGGTTGGTTAATTAACTTTTTTTTTTTGGGGGGTGGGCATTAGGATTATCTATCAACTGTCAGGGAAATTAAGGCCGTCAGCGTCAAGTTACTACGTAGATTCATCAATAAAATAAATCAACACCTTCTTCAGGAGTTAAGGATAACTTCTAAGATCACGTCCTCTCTCACTATGCGTACTGTTGCCTCGAGGAACTTTTAAAAAGACTGGACAACGACCCATGCCAAGCGCTACCCCAACAGCGTCCTCGAGACTCCTTTAGAAGGGGAGGAGGGATGTACCGTCATCAAACTAGTCAGTCAGAGAACACCTGAAGTGTTCCCGGTCACCATCTTCCACATACAGACAGACACGATCATCAGACATTCTCTGTTATACCTTACATCTTGGTCCTTCACCAAGCCGCAGCTCAGGGACTGAATTACGAAGAAAAATAAGTCAGTCTGAAGTAATCTGTTACTATATGTGTGGGCAAATTTGAGACATTGCATAAAAGAATGTAAATCAGAGACTTGGTGATCAGGGAACAAATTATGTAATGGTTTCGGTCAAGGGTCACCAGAAAACCACAACTATTAAAGATAGATGGATAGATAGATATGTTTCAGATACTGTGGTTTAACATAATGTGGCTATAGCGCGGTTAAAACGTATAAGCATTGTCAGATACCGTCTGTTCAAGCGGTAGAATATAATGATCAACGACACCAAGAGGTGCAATACGTACATAGTACCACGCAGACATACATAGGTACATATCTACATACAGAACCATACGTGCAAATTCACGCATTAAAAACTCTGCCTCTGAATCTATGTCTCTTATTCTCTATCTACTTGTCTGTCTCTCTCTGTCTATTTTCTTTTCTCTCTTCAGAGAATTTAGCCATTCACGAAATACCACAATACCAAGGGATTAAAGCAAACGTTTTAAGGACTGTCAGGATCAACCATTTGCTTTCAGGAATTAAAAAAAAGAAAAGTATCCGAAGAATATGACTGAATCCCAAGTTATGATTAACTAACTTTCCTCGCGGATTACAAAAGAGGAACTCTCCAATATGGAGATTGAAATTGCATTCGGCTAATCTTTATATTCAGTTTCCTTCTCGACTCCCACATTCCCCCTTCCGCTCAGCAAATGGCGAACTATCGATTCTCGATCCTTTTCGTCCAACGTAAAAGAATTATGCAACTACATGAATATTATTAGCAAGTCCTTTCGCTCATTAAACTTACAGAGGAAGACGAGGCAGAGGGGGGCTTGAACTCCCTCGTAAATTTTTCCCTCCCTCTCCCTTCTCCCGTTCCCGGGAACTTCTCGTGTAAAAGTGTCTTGCAAAGTTGTGCTCCGGAGGAGCTCGTCTTCTTTCCGAAAAGGTTCCTCCTCGGGTTCTTCTGGCACATCGAACTCGGCAGGAATGAAGACTGACGGGTCAGCTCTTTTTCTTCTTCTTCTTCTTCTTCTTCTTTCCTCCTGTGGCTTTTGAAACATATCTTCGCTATTCTTCGTGAAGGATTTTGGGTAAGTTAAAGTCTTTAACAAAACACAGACCTCAGACAGGATTCGTATATAGTGCAAGAATTATAACTGGGAAGGAACCACTTTTGTACTGAACGTTCGTGGTATCGAGCCCTCTAGGGGTGATGCAACGAAACTTGGGTGTCATAAGGCTGGCCTTTGACCCGACTCTTCTTGATATCCAGGTCAAAGGTCAGGTCGTCATACCCTGGGGTTGTACAGTCATGGGTCGTGACCTTCGTGATCAAGGGTCACTCCAGGTCGAGCGTAATGGTCGTGCGTTTGAGCTCGAGAGTCGCACCTGCCGTAGTGCACGGCGCTCGAGGTCGTGCGGTCGTGCTCTGGGGTCCTAGGGTCGTGCTCGAGGATCGTACAGCCGAACTATGGATAGCACCGTCGTCGTCCAGGGTGGAATCGACTAATTACCTCTCTACACCATCTATGGCTTGATCTCTCTCTCTCTCTCTCTCTCTCTCTCTCTCTCTCTCTCTTCTTCTTCTTCTTCTTCTTCTCCTCTCTTTCGACTGATTACCTTTCTACACCATCTATGGCTTGATTTCTCTCTCTCTCTCTTCTTCTTCTCTCTTTCGATTGATTACCTTTCTACACCATCTATGGCTCTCTCTCTCTCACTCCTTCCTACACCATCTACGACTTGATTCTTATATACCTATTCTCTGTCTGTCTGTCTCTCTCCACTCGACATATACAAGCCTGATATGACTAATTGGAAACATCTGTCGAGATTGGAAGGCCTCAGAATATGAAATCGGCCCATAACCTTCTATAACAAATTACCCAATCAGTACCCAGAGATATTTCAAGGTGATTAGGGCACGACGCAATACCTGATTAATTGGCGAGACATCGACGACAGAGATTGGTTTTTTAAATAATTGGCATTTAAGAGAGGGAGAGCCGTGATTGGAAAGAGCTACAAATCACGTCTCTGAAACTGTCTCGAATCACGTCCCCCAAAACTGTATCGAAGACATGATTCGAGACAGTTTCAGAGACGCGACTCGAAACGTTTCAAGAGACGTAACTCGAAACGTTTCAAGAGACGCAACTCGAAACAGTTTCGTGTTAGATTCTGTGAAGCTTTAAGAAGTTGAGACAAGTGTCGATGAAATATTCGTGAGCGAGATACAAGAGCAGTGTTATTATACATGCATGCGAGATGAGAAAATTGTTGTCCGAGTCAAACTGGGAGTGGCAGTGTTGTCAGCCAAGGTTGTAAGCAAAAACTAGAACATCAGCTTTGGCGGAAATAGCAGTATTATCAGTAAGGTGGCAGCGGCAGCAGCAGTGATGTCAGCGGTGTTGTCAGAGGTGGTGTCAACAGCAGCAGGAAGCAGTGCTGTCAATGGAATTTAACAGCTGTAGCAGCAGCAGTGTTGTCACTGGTTCTTGTAACAGAAGAAACAGCAGGATTGTCAAAGTGCTGGCATAAATCAAGGCATAAATCATAGGATTAATAGTACTGTCAGCACAGTTGGAAACAGCAATGATGACTATACTGTTGTCAGCAAAGTTAGGATCAACAGTGTTGTAAGTAGAGCTGGCAGGAGCAACAGTAGTGTTGGCAGCGGTGCTGCTACCAGCATCAGCAGTGTTGTCAACGGTGCTAATATCAAAGGCAGCAACGGAGTTGGCAGTAGCAAACAGTGTTGGCAGCGGTGTTGATACCAGAAGCAGCAGTGTTGTCAGGGGTGTTTGTAGCACAATGTTGGCAGCATCGCTAACAATGTTGTCAGCGATGCTAGTAGCGGCAGCAACGTTGGCAGAAATAACAGAAGCAGTACTGTTGTCAGCTGTAGTTAGTGTTGGCAATAAAGTTTCGATCAGTAGTGTCCACGGCACAGTGTGGTCAGCGGATTCAAGATTAACGAAGTAGGCACAGGTAGCGCTGTCAACCAAGCGTTGGCAGTAGTAGCAGTGTTGTCAGTGGCACTGGCATCAGCAGCAATAACAATGTTGTCAGCGGTGCCAGCGTTGGCGGTATGTTCACCCATCTAGCAAACAGCCCTGGCCGTTAGCATGGTAACCTAATTAGCATATTAACTTAATTACCCCCGGGTCTGTTGATTACCGGCGCTTGAGGACGCTCTAACGAGGTTGGTTTGTTTCGCTGCTTGATCGTTTGCTTGGTCCGCGTGCGCGTCCGGGGGTTTCCACCCACAACGCTGCACGTGCGTCGAGCCACAACGCTGCACGTGCGTCGAGGGACAGACGAATGTATACACACCACACGGGTCGGATTCGAACCCTGGGCAGGGCGCCCGTGGCGTATATATCAACTTCCTTCCAGCTGGCCGGGTCCAGTGAACACCGGGAAGACTTGAGTGACGCGTCTGTCAGCTCCCGACACGACAGGAAGACGTAGGGAAGATGTTTCTCTGTTCCTATCGGGCAGATTTTTCCAGCCGTATCCCAATTTCAAACACAGGTACAGCTTCAGTGGTAAATGACACGAACATTTTCAGATTGGTGGGCAAGCTTTGTGGGAGGTAACTGAAGAATCTCTTTCTTTCTTCATAAAAGCACTCTAATTTCATACACAGGAACAGTTAGGGTGTTGCATGGGTATTAGTTGAAATACTGCAATTCTTGCACTTTGAATAAGTGTGAGTAATTTCGAGTGGATACCAATCATAAAATCAAGTTCTGAACGTACTATATGTCTGTGAGACCGGCATGGCATTACTCAGAGCCAAGGTTTAAATACTGTATGACATCCACTCCCGCATGTCACGGATGACAGGGTGTCATCATGTCATAAACGGACAGGAATGTCATATTATATATATATATATATATATTCATTTATAAGTTAAAAAGCGTTTAAAACATATTTATGCAATGATTAACCCGCGAGTGAAAGCGCGGTAATGTATCGGAGAAGCAGGATCCGAAATGGAGCACCGAGGCTCATAATGAAAACGAGATTAGTTAATCACGAGGCTCGAAATTAGATTCACTTTGCTTCGAACACCAAAGCACCGATGGAAATGATTCACTGTGTTGGAAGAATGAACCAACTGGGTTTTCGTTTACGCTCGAACAACCCCCGGGATGGAATATTTCGCTTTCGGTCGATAGGCGAAACGGGAGGGGAAACTCCCTAGTTAGGGAGAGGGACTGAACAGTATGAAGCACTATTTTTTTTTTCCTTTCAACTTTACTGCACATGGTGATACCGCAATCTTGGCCTGCCGACCACCTGCTTGCTATTGTATGACTTGATTGCCCAGCCACCTCAACAGTGTGGACAACAACATAGGCATGCCCAAGAGACTTTGCCTGGTGAGGGAACAGCCCACCAAGAACTGCCTGATAGTATGGACAAGGCTTAACTCTGTTGGCCTTGATCCAAAGTGTAAAATATTTTTTTATTTTATATGATTATTCAGCACACCTTTGATAACATAGCAATATATATGTGGAATGAGCTGGCAAGACTAGGGGTTAGGCATATGTTTACATAGGGGTTTCCTTAGGAGTCAGTGTCTGTTTTCCGGCATTATCTGAAGTCCGGCAGTGGTCAGGTCCCAAGGTTGACAGATTACAGAGGTTCAACCAGTACAGCAATATTAACCAAGTTCTCATAGTAGGGTAAAACCAACAAGTTTTTGTTCCCAAATGGTTCTTTAGGTTGATCATTGTAGTAAGACTTACAAGCAAGATTATTAGCTGAGTCAAAGAAATGTTTAGGATGTGTAATAAGACTTGCAAGCAAGAGTATTAGCTGAGTCAGAGAAACATTTAGGATACTGTAAACAATAACCAGTATCATAGATAATGATGAATGTATTAGAAAGATAACAATATGGTCCTTTTGGTAATTGATTGTTTGGTATATTAGTGAAGATTTCTAGCCATATATTTTGTGTTTCTGGGATAGAGAAACAGTGAATATGAATGTCAGGATCCAATTGTGTTTCTTATTTTTGTCTTTACCAAAACTTTTGCATTTATCTCTACATATAAAGTTTGCCACAGAGCTGATTGTATTGCAATGATAAAAAGTAGTATATTACTATACACTGTACTAGATTAACCATAAAAAGATATTCAGTGCTTCATTTGATTCTGATAATTTCAAGCACTAAAGAGTTGAATTATATATTCCCCTAACAGGTCAGAGAATGATGGGGGTATAAATGGAGCCTTCTTCATGGCTGTGTGCCGTGGAAAAGTCAGTGAGGGACTGGATTTTACTGATGATAATGCTCGAGCTGTCATAGCTGTAAGTTAGTAACCAGTTGCTGATACCCAAAGGAATATCATTACAATTTTTCTCTGTTCATCTTTGGAAATTTTTACTGTATATTGCAATTTTTTAACATATCTACCATTGGTTTGACTGTTCTAAGAATACACTTTTGTTAAACTCTAAGAATATTTTGGTTTGCAGGGCTGTATATACTCGTGTATAGGTCAAATATTTATGACCAGATTTCTGTGCAAAAAGTTGGGGTTGCACTATGCACGAGCAATATTTTTGAGGGGCTAAAATCTAGGTACCAGGTAAAGTGGATCCATGCTTTTTTGGCCTTTTGTTTTGTAATATGAAATGTATGAATAAGGATCTTAGTGACCTGAATCTTAAATTTGATATTTTGTTTTCAGTTGACAACACTTTTTTTATTTGCCACACTTGTTAACATGTGAGTGAAAGTGGATTCGGTCTCTGATTTAATACCTACTGTTGAGTAAGTACTTACCTATATACAGCTGGAATGTATAACATATGTTTGAGTGTGAATAATGGGTTAGGGAGTAAGATACCCAACATATCCTTAAGGATACCATGTTGTGTTGGGTCTTGTCAGGGGGAGTAAGCAGCATACAGTAGGCACTCTAACAGTATGTCTAGGGTATCCCTCAAATATTTTTGTTGACTTATGATTGATTTAAATGCAAAGAAATCAAAATTTTTTTAGGCTAAAAGTTGGGGGATGACTTACATACAAGATTAAACTTTTTTTTTCCATACATATTTGCCATTTCCCGCTTTAGTGAGGTAGCATTAAAAACAGAGGATTGAGCCTTAGAGGGAAAGTCCTCACTTGGCCTTCCTTCTCTATTCTTTCTTTTGGAAAAGTAAAAACAAGAGGTGAGGATTTCCAGCCCTCTGCTCCCTCCCCTTTCAGTCGCCTTTTACGACATGCAGGGAGTGCGTGGGAAGTATTCTTTCTACCCTATCCCCAGGGCAAAGATTAAACTGTACATGAGTATATACAGTATATTATGATCAAGAATATTAGTAATGTGTATATTTCATCAATATTAAATGAGGTGAGAATTATTTTCATTATTGGATCTTAGTGGGTGAGTGTATAGTGAGAGCAATATATGATTGCAAAAAAGATGGAAGGTATAGACACTTCAGGGAAAGAAAAATTGGACTGCTCTGTGGGAGGCAAGGGTGAGAGAAAGTGGGATGTTTGTGCAGGATATAACACAGGAGTTGAAATTAGGTATGTGAAAAGATACAGATAGTTGTAGAAGAGAAAATGAGGCATTTTTAATGAAGGATGAGTGTTCTGAAAAGATAATTGATTGCTTGTATATCAGTGCAAGATTAGGAGTTTTGCAGTTCAATTGTGAGAGTTTAAGAATGTATTATGAATGATTAAAAGTGTTAAAAGTGCAAAAAAAAATTTATTATTCCAAGGAGTAGCCACACTTGCTTGTGTTAAAATGGCTGTCAGCATGAGCATGTGAGTTGCCATTGACAGATGATTGACTGCACCTGTACATTTTTTCCATCAAAGGCCAAACACAGTGTTTAAATATAATTTAATGATAAAGATTACAATAACCTACCCTAATGAAATGCATACTTTGTAAATATTTTATTACATACAGAATTCCCCTGTCAACCACAGGGGTTATATTCTTGGAAGACCCTGTGGTTAGCAAGGTATATAGCCAAAAGGAAATAGTGGATTTGGCGGAGTGCCTCTTGAGATACTTACCGTAAGTTCGGTAATGACCACATCATGGTTAAAAATCTGTGTATTACCCTTCACAAACATCATACTTATTTCATAAAAGTTCAAATAAATGATGTACAAAACCCTAAAGAAA
Organism: Panulirus argus; assembly: GCA_038088735.1. Classification (NCBI taxonomy): domain Eukaryota; kingdom Metazoa; phylum Arthropoda; class Malacostraca; order Decapoda; family Palinuridae; genus Panulirus; species Panulirus argus. The sequence goes on from JAYMFT010422215.1 coordinate 14,826, forward strand.
TGATATGATGGCAGCATGTCACCCATTACTCTCACAAACAGCCAGCCTCCTATGCTGCTCAAAAGGGTACCTTAACAGTCGCCCTTGGAACACCTACTTTTTTTAAAAAAAAAAGAAAGAAAAAAAAATGGTGGTGGTCTGGGCTGGACTGCAAGCAGCCTACAACCACATAACACTTCCCCAGTGCATAGAAAAATGATTGGTAGTACCATGAAAAATTGTGGATACTCAAAATTTGATGATGCTCTGGTTGGTGAAATTGTATTCATTATTCTAAGTGTATATTTTCAGAATTGCAGTAGACAAGAGACCCTGTATTGTTTCTCCCATTTTTCATTGATATCTGTATCAAACCAATCCCAGTAATTTAACATACTCATTCATGTACACACTAGGTATATCTTTTTATCTCTTGTAATTAAGGTTGTTTCCAAAGATTGTGTTCAGTGAATGGAAGACTTATTTTTAGTAGAAACATTATGAATAAATGAATATGGAAAACTAAAATAGCCAACAACTGTAAAACCTAAAAAACAGTATAGCCAGATTTCATCATATCCTCACAAATGATAATTCAAAATTATAGATTAATGATATTATAGATATTTCATAGTTTTGAAACAGAAATGTTTTTCTTGTTTTTTGTAATTGTTGCAGTTTCTCATGTTAGCAAGATAGTGCTAGAAACAAGATGGAAGGACTCATTCCCCCACATCCATTCTTGCTGTCATGTTTATTGCACTGAAACTGTAGTCCCCTATCCACAACCAGGTCCCACAAATCTTTCCCTGGTGTCTTCCAGCTGCCTCATATATCCTGGTTTAGACCATTGACAGCATATCACCCCCTGTATACCTCATAGCTCCATTTCACTCTGATCCTTGCATGCCTTTCATCCTCCTGCATGTTCAGGCCCAAGTACTTAAAATTTTATTTGCCTAAAATTTCCGAAACTAGTTCCATAGCACACTAACAGATGGCAGTATGGCGATGTGCATGCTGCGACAGTTAGGTGTAGCCGTCATGAGTCAGTCTGCTGAGCGGAGTCGTTCTGTGAACATCGTGTGTTGTTCTATAGGAGTTTTTTTACCACATGCACATGCACATGTGTAATTTCATCAAGGACAGCAAACTAGAGCAGAGAGCAGACATCTAATTCTGCATCAAACTCGGTAAATCTTCAACTGAGACCTTTGACATGATTCATCATGTGTATGGCGAAGAAAGAATGAGTCATGCGAGATGTTTCGAGAGGCAAGCATAATTCAGGTGGTCTGGGCAACCTTCCACAAGCTCAGCCCCCCAAAATGTGGAAACAATTCAGTAACTTGTGCATGAGAATTGTCGGAGATCCATTAAGGACATTGCTGCCATCATTGATGTGTCATACAGAACATTGCAGGCAATCCTAACATCTGATCTGAACATGCACCGCATTGCTGCAAAGTTTGTGCCCAGGCTTCTGACCCCCGATCAGAAGGAGCACCGAGCTAAGGTCTGTCAAGATCTCTATCAGCATGCCCTGGATGACCCAACCTTCATGTTGAGGGTCATCACTGGGGACAACACTTGGATCTATAGGTACAACCCAGAGACCAAACAACAGTCTTTGCAGTGGAAGAGCCCAAAATCTCCACAACCAAAGAATCCCAGGCAGGTTAGCAGTGCGACCAAGAGCATGCTCATTATTTTCTTTGACATTCATGGGGTTGTTCACCGTGAATTCATCCCCAATGGCCAGACCATGAATGGACAGTTCTGCTACAATGTTCTGAGGGAGGACATTCAGCGGAAACAACCTGAAATGTGGAACGAGAGCATTTAGATGCTTCATGCCAGCATTGCACCCTCTCATCGAGCTCTCGTAATTTATGAATCTCTCAGCCACAACTGCACAGTGATCCTACCACACCTACCCTACTCACCAGATTTGCCACCTTGTGACTTCTTCCTCTTCCCGAAGATGAAGTTTCAGCTGATGGGTCACCGTTTTGATACCACAGACGAGATCCAGCACGAATCACAGAAGGTACTTGACATGCTTCAAGAACAAGACTTCAGAAAGCCTTCCAGCAGTGGCAACGGTGCTGGGAGCGCTGTATGGCTGCCAAAGGGGACTATTTTGAAGGGGATGGTCCCAATCTTGAATCAATAGAGTACTTTCTTGTACATAGGCCTTGTCTCGGAACTTTTTGACAGGCCCCTGTATATCTTGTTTGACAACCTCCTCTTGCTCATTCTTTCCATATGTCAAAACCATTTCAGTACACCCTATTTATCTTTCACAACCATATTCCTCATATTTCCACAACACTCTCTTACCCTATCATAAGGTTTGTGATCAACCCTCCTAATGCCAAATATTATGCTCATACATTTAATTTCTAACACATTCACCCTCTTCTTTACATTCTTATCTGTAGTCCATGCCCTGCATCCATACAATGTCCTTGGGACTATTATAACTTCAGACATGACCATTTTTGCCCTCCGAGATAGTGACCTCCCTTACCATACATTGTCAATGCTCCAAGGAGCTCCACCCATTCACTTGCCTAGTGATACACTTCTGCTTCCAAAGTTCCATTTGTTTCCTTGTTCTCTCACAAGTATTTAAATCTCCCCACTTGCTCCAAGATTTCAACCTCACACCCCAGCTAACCTTTCCCTTTGTACTGCTAAACTTTAATTCACTTTTTTTTTTTTTTTTTTTTTTTTTTTTTTTTTTTTTTTTTTTTTTTTTTTTTTTTT
>JAYMFT010422226.1:0-17575 GCA_038088735.1 Panulirus argus
ATCAGGGGGTGAGGGAATATCAGAGTCATCCAAGGTGGAGTTAGAGGAGAAATGGGAACCAAAGAGAGTTGCTTTGTCAATGGGAGAGACAGCCATAGTACTGTCAGGACAGAAAAGTGATGGGAAAGGTAGTGCAACAGAAGTTGTTAGAGATGCCCTTAGCTAAAGACCAGAAAGACCTATCCGTGGATGATGAAGAGAGGTCATCGCACTTCCCTTGAATAAAGAAATGCTTCGCCTAACAGATAACGCACTTGCAGCAATTATGGGCAGTGATAAAAGCTGAATGGGAGCCAGAGGTAGATTTTCCAAGCCCGACATGCATGATCCCTTGCCTGAATGGCCTCAGAACAGGAACAGTTGAACCATAGATTGGATGAAGAAGTAGTTTTAAAGGAAGAGGGGATTAATGCTTCCATTCCCACAAGAATAACCTCTGTTACACGTTTGGTAATGTTTAAATTTTACGTCGTCTCCCTTGTATGAATAATCATGTGTTGCATTAAACTTCCCCTCCAGGAAGAGGTCTTTAGGCAGTGTGGCTTATACCCTGTATACTGACATATGCTCCACTAAATGACTGCTTTGGGAGAAAGACTTTAGACAATGTGGATTTCATATAGCTTCTCTCCTGTAAGTACAGTCATGTGATTCACCATATTACCCTTCAGGGAGAAGGTCTTTTGGCATTATGAACATTTATATGGCTTCTCTCCTGTACGAATGGTCATGTGCCACACCAAGTTGTTCTTCCAAGAGGTCTTTGGCAATGGGAACATTCATATACCTTCTCTCCAGTATGTACAGACATGTTGCACGACATGACTCCTCTTGGAGAATGTCTTTTGACATTGTGAACATTTATGGCTTCTATCCTGTATAAATGGTAATGTGCCACACCAAATTATTCTTCCAGGAGAAGGTCTTTTGGCAACTGAAAAATTCATATGGCTTCTCTCCTGTATGAACAATCATCTGTTCTTCACTAAATCACTCTTCTGGGAGAAGGTCTTTTGGCACTGCAAACATTCATCAGGTTCCTCTCCTGTATAAACAGTTGTGTGTTTCACTAAATCACTCTTTTGGTAGAAGGTCTTTTGGCAATATGAACATTCATATGACTTCTCTCCTTAGTGAACAAACATAAACATGTCTCTCACTAAACTACCCTTCCAGAAGAAGGTCTATTGGCAATGTAAACATTCATATGGCTTCTCTCCTGTGTGTACAGACATGTGATGCATGACATTACTCCTCCAGGAGAAGGTCTTTTGGCAATGTAGACATTCATATGGCTTCTCTCCTGTAAGAAAAGTCATGTGCCTCACTAAATCATTCTTCCAGGAGACGGTCTTTTGGCAATGAGAACATTTATATTGTTTCTTTCCTGTGTGAACAGTTATGTGCTGCACTAAACTGTTCTTCAAGCAAAAGCTCAATTGGCAATGTGAACATCCATATGGCTTCTCTCCTGTATGAACTATCAAATGTGTCACTAAATCACCTATCCAAGAGAAGGTCTTTTGGCTTTGTGAACATTCATATGGCTTCTCACCTTTATGTGCAGACATGTGGCACACTACATGATTCCTCTGGGAGAAGGTCTTTCAGCTATATGAACATTCATATGGCTTTTCTCCTATATGAACCATCATATGCATCACTAAATCACCCTTCCAAAGAGAAGGTCTTTTGGCATTGTGAACATTCATATGGCTTCTCTCCTGGATGTGCAGACATGTGGCGCACTACATGACTCCTCTGAGAGAAGGTCTTTTGGCAATGTGAACATTCATACAGTATCTCTCCTGTATGAATAGTCATGTGCTGCACTAAATTACTCTTCTGGGAGAAGGTGTTTTGGCAATGTGAACATTCATACGGTCTCTCTCCTGTATGAAGAGTCACGTGCAGCACTAAATCACTCTTCTGGGAGAAGGTCTATTGGCAATGTGAACATTCATTTGGCTTCTCTCCTGTATGAGTGGTCATGTGCAGCACTAAATAACTCTCTCGGGAAAATCTTTTGACAATGTGAACATTCATATAATTTCTTTCCTGTGTGTACAATCATGTGCTCATCTAAATGACTCCTCTAAGAGAAGGTATTTTGACATTGTGAACATTCACATGGCTTTTGTTCTGTACATAAAATTATTTGGCTCACTAAGCCACCCTTCTGGAGAAAGGTCTTTAGGCTGTGTGAGCATTCATATGGCTTCTTTTCTGTATGAACAGTCATGTGCTTCATTAAATCATCCTTCTGGGGGAAGGTCTTTCAGCAATGATAGCATTTATATGGCTTCTTTTCATCAGTATAAGTAGCCATGTCCTGCACCAAGTTGCTTCTATCTGAAAGAGTATTTTTGGCACAGTGAACGCTGAAATTGTTTCTCATCCGTACTAAATTTCTCAAGCCTTCTATGTTTACCATGTTGGGTAAAACTTCTCTGGCACAGTGAATATTTCAAAGATCTCTCATCCATATATGTGAGGATATGCCCTTTTGTGATAGAATTCTTTATATGTGTTTTGTTGCATTGTGAAGATTCCACTCGTTTCCCCTCCATAATGCAATCTTGTAAAAAAAATAAATTGCAGAGCACAGCTACTGCCCATGGTAGCCTCAGATGTTCAGCAAGTGTATGCTAGAAATGGAGGGCATAACCCTAGCTGGTGCAATAAGTGAGATTTGCATAAGATCGGCAAGTGAAGAACTGGTCTCAACCCCAACCTCCTAGTTGCAAAGAAATGTATCCAATAATAATTTTGATAAATATAATGAAAAGTTCGTTTGTACTAAACATGAAGCATGGTTCTTTTCATTATGGGAAATCTTTTGCTCATGTTCCTTTCACTTTGTTGTTATTGTTACTTTTCTACTGACACTTTGTTGTTGTTATCAATGCTGTTTCTATTACCTCTATTGTTACTGCTGTTTTATACTCTTTCTATCATTCATAGCCTTCAGATAGTTCTACTTCTGCTGCTGCTCTTATGATCTCAATTTTCATTTTTGATTTTGCTTCTTGTTCCAATTTGTCTATAAATGTTGAATGTTGTTGTAAGGCTCTTCATACTGCTATGATTATTATATTTTGTTCATGTGGCAGCTTGTCAGTCAGGAAAGCTTAGAAACTCATGTCAGTTATGCTGAATACAGAAAGCTGCCAAAAAGTAAAAAGTAAACTTTCATATTAAATGTTGGAGGTAATACAGAGAAAACCCTTTGTATCAAGGGCTGTCAACAGTACAGATAAAAGTCTTATATGATATGCCTATCATATGTAAAATTAATTTTGTCAACATCAAGTGCTAATAATATACTGAACTTAAATCTTTGGCATATGATGTCAGAAAGTACTATACAGGGAATGAGATCTTTAACATCAGATACTGCTTATGAGAAACGATAACATCCCTAACATTAAATAATGACAAAACTGCAAGAATTCTGAAGATGTAACCTAACCAAATAACATTAGGTGTCAATGACATACAGACACCAGATTACAAACACCAGGTCTTAATTTGGACATTAATATCAACTCTGACTATGCACATCAAACCATTAGTATGAAAAACTAAGGTTATAAGCTAAGGTTTTATGGAGATCATAGTCCTATAGATCTCATATTCATGATACACATATCTTAAAATATAAAGAAACTGCAGTATCTTAAAAATCAGGCTTTTCTACTTTACTATCCAGTTTATAGATTTTTCTTTTTTGCTTCATAAATTAAGGACTTCTAGGGTTTTGTAAAACTTTACAACATTGTACAAATCTGTAATTGTTTGTATTACATGAGACAGTGTCCAGTTCTGTGACAGTGTTTATGGAGATTTTCTACAGTCCAGCCTCTTGCAGAAGACATGCTTGTGTAAAGTAAATCAGTGGCAGAGTAAGGATTGTTACAATTTCTAGTAAGTCAATAACATATCCACTGATGTACCCAATGTTGTGACATAATTAACAACGTTCAGCTTCATAGTGGCGACATAACCAAGACAAACTACACACCTTTCTAATAATACAAACTTTTAAAGAGACCTGACTAATTTTTTACTTTCTGTTCAACTTTTTTCTTTCACCCAAAATGGCCTTGATTGGGTCATTCTATTTGTCTGTGCCATGTTGGTCTCTGTATATAACAAAATATGCTAAACTGTTGGTGATACCAGATTCTACCCGTATGTGATTATGATGTGAGCGAAAAGTCATTTTCAGTGAGACCATATCATTGTCAAAGGATGATAAGGAGTACAACATCAAAGCAGCTCATCTTTTCTATGCAATTCAGTGTGGCGTAGCATTAAAGATGCAGGAGCCCTGTGAAAGGGGCCCTAAGGCTATATGACTAAATAAATAAATACTGAAGAAGTTGAAGCTATTACAAACCCTGTCACAAGGGCTATTCTATTCTACTATGAAGCTTTTGATCAATGTGGTGTCAACAGTGACAACAACCATAAACAGTCCTCCCAGCCAAATGAGAATTACCATTACTAAACTCTTTATGGATGGATTATGATACAATGAGAGCAAAAATATTTCTGGAAGACAGCTTTAAAGACACTAGTCTTAGCACAAGTATGCCACACCACTTTTCAAGGTGTCAAGAAATTACGTGCATCTATAACATCCACTGAATGAGTCTGGTCCATCACGATACACCTGTGAAAGGTATATTTCAACAAGAATACTGAATGATAAATTTCAACTTCTAGAAAGATTAGGTGGGAAGTTTTCTGTTGGTTCTTATGATATTCAAAAGTGTATTAGCAACTTTTAAATAGCCCTACATTTTCACTGATATACCAGCCACCTAATATTACCACCTTAACTACAGTGATACTACTGTATACCATATAATGCTTCAAATCATGTTGCACAACAGATACTGTATTCTTTAAACACAACACTAGCACTGCAAACTAAAATCACTAAGAATACTCTATACTAAGTCCTACATTCCTCCATTTTTAACATGACTCCCATGTATCTTAACCTCTAGCTTTCACATTCTTCTGTCATTTGGTCTTTTGGCAATGTGAAAATTTTTATCACTTCTCTCCTGTATGAAGAGTCATGTGAGCCAATGAAACATCCCTTTGGAAGAATGTGTTTTGGGTTTCCTCATACATGAACAGTCATGTGCAGCACTAAATTACTTTTCCAGAAAGCCTTTTGGCTTGTCTCCTGTATGAAGTCATGTGATGCAAAACCATTTTTCCAGAAGGTCTTTTGACAATGTTTATATTTCTATGGCATCTCTCTTGTATGAATAATCATGTATTGCACTAAACAACCCCTTCAGGAAAAGTTCTTTTGGCAGTTTGAACATTCATGTGGCTTCTCCCTTCTATGACAGCCTTGCGCTCCACTAAATAACTCCTTTGAGAGAAAGTCTTTGGACAATGTGGACATTTATATGGCTTCTCTCCTGTATGTACAGTTATGTGCTTCACTAAATGACCCTTCTAGGAGATGGTCTTCATGCAGTTTGAACATTCAAAAGACTTCTCTTTATGCAGTTTGAACATTCAAAAGACTTCTCTTCAATAAGAACGATAATGTGATTCACTAAATTACCCTTCAGGGAGAAGGTTTTTCAGCATTATGAACATTTATATGGCTTCTCACCTGTATGAATGGCCATGTGCCGCACTAGGTACCTTTTCAAGGAAAAGGTCTTTTGGCAATGTGAACATTCATATGGCTTCTCTCCAGCATGTAAAGAAATATGTTGCACAACAGCACTCCTGTGGGAGAAGGTCTTTTGGCATTGAGAACATTTATATGGTTTTTCTCCAGTATGAATGGTCATGTGCCTCACTAAATCACTCTTCCGGGAGAAGGTCTTTTGGCAATGTGAACATTCATACGGCTTCTCTCCTGTATGAATGATCATGTGCTGCACCAAGTACCTTTTAAAGGGGAAGGTCTTTTGGCAATGTGAACACTCATATGGCTTCTGTCCACTACATGAGGACATGCGTTGTATGACATCACTCCTCTGGGAGAAGGTCTTTTGGCATTGTGACCATTTATAAAGCTTTTCTCCTGTATGAATTGCCATGTGCTGCAACAAGGTTTTCTTCAGGGAGAAGGTCTTTTGGCAATGTGAACATTCATATGGCTTCTCTCCTGTATGGGTGGTCATGTGCTTCACAATGCTACTTCTCCACGAGAAGGTCTTTTGGCAATGTGAACATTCATATGGCTTCTCTCCTGTATGAATGGTCATGTGCTGCATTAAATTACTTTTTTGGGAGAAGGTCTTTTGGCATTGTGAACATTCATATGGCTTCTCTCCTGTATGAATGGTCATGTGTAACACCAAGCACCTTTTCAAGGAGAAGGTCTTTTGGCAATGTGAACATTCATATGGCTTCTCTCCAGTATGAATAGTCATGTGCACCGCTAAATCACTCTTCCGGGAGAAAGTCTTTTGGCATTGTGAACATTCATATGGCTTCACACCTGTATGAATTGTCATGTGCGTCACTAAAGTACTCTTCCGGAAGAATGTCTTTAGGCAGTGTGAGCATTCATATGGCTTCTCTCCTGTATGAATGATCATGTGCCGCACCAAGTATCTTTTCAAGGAGAAGGTCTTTTGGCAATGTGAACATTCATATGGCTTCTCTCCTGTATGAATGGTCATGTGCTGCACTAAACCATTCTTCTGGGTGAAGGTCTTTTGGCAATGTGAACATTCATATGGCTTCTCTCCTGTGTGAATGGTCATGTGCTGCACCAAGCACTTTTTCAAGGAGAAAGTCTTTTGGCAATGTGAACATTCATATGGCTTCTCTCCTGTATGAATGGTCATGTGCTGCATTAAATTACTCTTTTGGGAAAAGGCCTTTTGACAATGTGGACACTTAAATGGCTTCTCTCCTGTATGAACGGTCATGTGCCGTACCAATTTATTCTTGCAGGAGAAGGTCTTTAGGCAATGTGAACATTCATAAGGCTTCTCTCCTGTATGGATGGTCATGTGCTGCACTAAATTACTCTTCAGTGAAAAGGTCTTCTGACAATATGAACAGTCATATAGCTTCTCTGCTGTGTGTTCAGTCATGTGCTCATCTAAATGACTCCTCTGGGAAAAGGTATTTTGACATTGTGAACATTCAAATGGCTTTTCTCCTGTACATACAATCATTTGGCTCAATAAGCCACCCTTTTGGAAAAAAGTCTTTTGGCTGTGTGAGCAATCATATGGCTTCTCTTCTGTATGAACAATCATGTGCTTCATTAAATCATCCTTCCGGGGAAAGGTCTTTTGGCAATGATAACATTTATAAGGTTTCTTTTCACTGGTATGAGTTGCCATGTCCTGCACCAAGTTGCTTCTACCTGAAAGAGTATTTTGGCACAGTGAATGCTGAAACTGTTTCTCGCTAGTATTAAATTCTTCAAGCCTTGTATGTTCACAATGTTGGGTAAAACTTTTCTGGTACAGTAAACACTTGAAAGATCTCTTTTCCATTTATGTGAGGATATACCCTTTCATGACAGAATTCTTTACATGTGTTTTGTTGCATAGTGAACATTCCACTCGTTTTCCCTCCATAACGCAGACTTGTAAATAAAAGAAAAAGCTACAGAGCATAGCCACTGCCCATGGCAGCCTCAGATGTTCAACAAATGTACGCTAGAGATGGAGTGATGAGTGAGATTTGCACAAGATCGGCAAGAGGAGAACTGGTCTCGACCAAACCTCCTTGTTACAATGTATCCAATAATAATTTTGATATACATAATGAAAAGTTCGTTTGTACTAAACATGAAGCATGATTCTTTTCATTATGGGAAATCTTTTCCTCATGGTCTTTTCACTTTGTTGTTATCGTTACTGTTTCCATTTTAATACTACTGTCACTTCGTTGTTGTTATCAATGCTGTTCCTATTACCTCTATTGTTACTATTGCTATATACTCTTTCTGTCACTGATGGTCTTCAGATAGATCTACTGCTGCTACTGCTCTAATAATCTCAATTTTCATTATTGATGATGATTCTCATTCCAATTTGACTATATATATTGAATGTAGTTGTAAGGCTCTTCATACTGCTGTGATTGTTATATTTCGTTCATGTGGCAGCTTGTCAGTCAGGAAAGCTTGGACACTCATGTCAGTTGTGCTGAACACAGAAAACTGCCAAAGAGTAAACATTCACATTAAATGTTGAAGGTAATACAGAGGAAACCCTTTGTATCAAGGGCTGTCAACAGGTACAGATAAATGTTTTATATGATATGCCTGTCATATATCAAAAAAATTTGTCAACATCAATTGCTAATAATATACTGAACTTAAATCTTTGGCATATGTTGCAAGTCCAATATGAGAATGAGATCTTTAACATCAGATACTGCTTATGAAAAAAGATAACATCTCTAAACATTAAATAATGACAAAACTGCAAGAATTTTGAGGATGTAATCTAACTAAATGCAGAGATGAGATCCTTAAATTTGCACAAACAGAAACAACATTAGGAGTAATGACAAGACTGCAAGAATTCTGATGATCAAATCTTACTAAATATAGAGATGAAATCCATATATATTTGCACAAATACAAACGACTAATCATAACGAGTTAATGACATATAGAAACCAGATTACAGGTCTTAAATTGGACATTAATATTAACTATACACACATCAAACCAGTCATATGAAATACTAAGGTTATATACTAAGGTTATATGGAGATCATAGTTCTAAAGATCACGTTTATGATACACATCTCTAAAATATAAAGAAATTGCTTCCAACATGTAGCTTAAAAACTTTTTTTTTACTTTACCGTCCAGTTTATAGATTTTTTCTTTTTTTTAATTAAGGACTTCTAGGATTTTGTAAAACTGTACAACTTTGTATAAATCTGTGCATTGTATGTATTACATGAGACAGTGTCCACTTCTGTGACAATGTTTATTGAGATTTTCTACAGTCCAGCCTCTAGTAGAATACGTGCTTGTGTAAAGTAAATCAGTGACAGTGTAAGGATTGTTACAAAAATCTAGTGAGTCAATAATGTATCCAGTGATGATCCTAATGTTGTGACATAATTAAGAATGTTGAGCTTCGTAGTGGTGACATAACCATGACAAAATACACACCTTCCTGATACTAAAAACTCTTGCAGAGACCTGACTAATTTCTTAACTTTCTGTTCAACTCTTTCTTTCACCCAAAACAGCCTTGCTTGGGTCATGTTATTTGTCTGCACCATGTTGGTCAATGTATATAACAAAATATGCTAAACTGTTGGTGATACCAGATTCTACCTATACGAGATTATGATGTGAGTGAAAAGTCATTTCCAGTGAGATCGTATCATCGTCAGAGGATGATAAGGAGTACAACATCAAAGCAGTCCATCATTTCTGTGCAATTCAGTGTGGTGCAGCCTTAAAGATGCAGGAGCCCCATGAAAGGGGCCCTAAGGCTATATGACTGAATAAATATATACATAAGTTGAAGCTATTACAAACTCCTGTCACAAAGGTTATTCAATTCTACTATGAAGTTTTTGATCAATTTGGTGTCAACAGTGACAACAACCATAAATAGTCCTCCTAGCAAAATGAGGATTATTATTCCTAAACTCTTTATGGGTTGATTATGATACACTGTGAGCAGAAATATTTGTGGAAGACAGCTTTAAAGACACCAGTCTCAGCATAAGTATGCCACACCACTTTTCAAAGTGTCAGGAAATTATGTGCATCTATAATATCCACTGTATTTTTCAACTATAATAATGAATGTTAAATTTCAACTTACAGAAAGATATTCTGAACTGTATTAGCAATTTTCTAATTAGCACTACATTTTCATTGATAATACCAGCCACCACTACCACCTTAACTATAGTGATACTACTGTATAAAACATAATGCTTCAAATCATACTCCACAACTGATACTGTATTCTTTAAACACAACACTAGCACTGCAAATTAAAATCACTCAGAATACTATATACTAAGTCCTACATTCCTCCATTGTAAACATGACTCCCAAGTATCTCAACCCCTAGCTCCCACATTCTTCTGTCATTTGGTCTTTTGGAAAGTGAGAATTCTTTTCACTTCTCTCCTGTATGAACAGTCATGAAAGCCAATAAAACATCCTTCTGGGAGGTGTTTTGAGTTTCATCATATATATGAACATTCGTGTGCCGCAATAAATCATTCTTTCAGGAGAAGGCCTTTTGGCTTGTATCTTATATGAAGTTGTGTGCTGTGAAACCATTTTTCCAGAAGGTATTTTGGCAATGTTTATATTTTCACGGCATCTCGCTTGTATGAATAATCATGTGTTGCACTAAACTACCCTTCTAGGGAAAAGTCCTTTTGGCAGTGTGAACATTCTTGTGGCTTCTTCCCTGTATGTATAGCCGTGCGCTTCACTGAATGACTCAGAGAGAGAAAGTCTTTAGATAATGTGGACATTTATATGGCTTCTCTCCTGTATGTACAATCATGTGCTTCACTAAATAATCCTTCCAGGAGATGGCCTTAACGCAGTGTGAACATTCAAAAGGCTTCTCTTTGATATGAAAAATCATGCGTTTCACTAAATTACCTTCAGGGAGGTGTTTTGGCATTATGAACATTTACATGGCCTCTCTCCTGTAAGAATGGTCATGTGTTGCACCAAGTTTTTATTCAAGGAAAAGGTCTTTTGGCAATGTGAACATTCATATGGCTTCTCTCCAATATGTATGGACATTTGCTTCATCACATCACTCCTCTGGAAGAAGGTCTTTTGGCAATGTGAACATTCAAATGGCTTCTCCAGTATGAATAGTCATGTACTTCAGTAAATTACTCTTCCAGAAGAAGGCATTTTGGCAGTTTGAACACTCAGATGGCTTCTCTCCTGTGTGCTCCACTAAATGACTCCTCTGAAAGAAGGTCTTATGACAATGCCAACATTCATATGGCTTCTCTTGTGTATGAAGAGACATGTGGCTCACTAAAACACCCATCTGTGAGAGAGTCTTTTGGCAATGTGAGCATTATTATGGCTTCTCTCTGTATGAGAAGTCAAATGTTTCACTAAGTCATCCTTTTGGAGGAAGATCTTTTGGCAATGATAACATTTACATGTCTTCTTTTCCCAAGTATGAATCACTATGTCCTTCACCAAGTTGCTTTTTCCTGAGTCTTTTTTACCACAGTGAACACTGAAACTGTTTCTCATCAGTATTTAATTTCTCATGCCTTCTAAGTTCACATTGTTGGGTAAAGCTCTTCTGACACTGTGAACACTTGAAAGGTCTCTCATCCATGTGTGTGAGGATGTGCCCTTTTGTGATATAATTGTTTAAAAGTATTTTATTGCATAGTGACCATTGCATTTGTTTGCCCTCAATAATACTACCTTGTAAAAAATAAATACTACAGAGCACAGCTACTGCCCACGATAGCCTCAGGTGTCCACTGAGTGTACACTAGAGATGGAACGCATGACCCTAGCTGATGCAATGAGTGGGATATGCACAAGACTGGTGAGTGGAACATCATCCTCAACCTAACTTCCCTCAAATAACCCAAGATGAATAGTCATCAGCTAATTAGCTTACAAGGTGAGTAAGGTGAAGCAGAGTGCCCTTTGGTCTAAACCATACCTTATCTTCTTCAGTGAGGTCATACATGGTCTGGTCTTCTTCCCCATCATTTACAGGGAAATAATGCACTCTCTATCCCAGCACCACCTATAAAACATGCCAGCTATGCTAGGGTACAGTTTACATTCCCATGTACCTATTTTACATTCTCACTCTTGCATCTCTCTACTTGCACATCCTGGTTGACTGTTTGCTTTTTTGCACCGCAAGCCTGTTGCTTATATTTGCTGCCAACCCAGGATTCCTTTATTGTATACAATATTGATAACACAATGCTTGAATTACCGATTTGAGATAGGAAAGTCTTTTTATGTAATTCAGTCTCACACTTTCCATGCATGACATATCAGTCCAGATTTCATACCAGGAGTTTTGATGGAAAGTTTGGAAATAATGATGATTTATTAAATATATACACAGTAACTGGAATAAGTTCACTATGCCAGGGAGCAAGAGTACTTTTGAGAGAACAAATAAACTGATAAAGAGGATTTCTTTTCAATAATCATTATTAATTGTTCTTATCACAGAGAAATGTATCCAATGATAATTTTAATAAATATAATGAAAAGCATGTTTGTACCAAACATGGAATATGGTTCTCTCATTATGTTCTTATTGATAATGGTAATCTTTATGCTACTATTGCTTCATTGTTGTTTTCAAGGCTATTACTATTGCCTCTAATGTTACTGTAGATATATACTCTTAGCATTGTTGATGGACTTCAGATAGTTCTACTGCTGCTGCCCTAATAATTTCAATCTTTGATTTTGATGTTGCTTCTCTCATTCATATTTAAATATAATTGTTGAATGTTGTTGCTGTAAGGCTTTGCACATTGCTATAATTGTTAAATTTTGTTCTTGTGGCAGCTCAACATTCAGGTAAGCTTGGAAACTCATAATATTCTTGTGCTAAACACAGAAATCTGCCAAAGACTAAACATTCATATTAAATGTTTAACATAATAAAGGTGACACCCTTTGTAATAAAAGCTGTCAACAGGGGAAAGATGAAAGTTTTTTGATCTGCTTATCATATACTAATATAATGTTGTCAGAAACAAGTGATAATAATATACTGAACAGGGCCAGCCCTAGAATTTTTTGGGCCAAAAGCTGAGTCTCTCTGGGGGCATGTCAACCCATTAAACATCCCCTAAATTTTGGGTGCTGGGACAGCATTTCTGTAGGTTACCATATAATGATCATGACTAGGGGGCCCTAATAGTGGTCAGGGCCCTGCTCTCTGTGCATATAAAGCATATAAGAAGGGCCAACCCTGATACAGAACCTATATCTTTAGCATATGTTGACAGTATCATACAAGGAGATCCTTAACATCAGATACTTTTCTTTGCTTGCAAGGAAACATAATATCCCTACCATCAAATAATGATGATATATACAAGCAAGATATCTAACCACATCCAGAGATGAAATCCTTATATTTACAAAAATATAAACATTTTAACATAAGGAATCAATGATGTACAGATACAAGATCACTTGGTCTTAATGACATATATTTGAATACATATATCAAACGAGCAATATGAAACACTAAGCTTATATATATCACATTTATGATATACATATCTATAAACATAAATAAAACTGCTTCCAACAAATATTTTAAAATGCATGTTTTTCTAATTTACTCTTCCAGTTTGTAGAATTTTTCTGTTTTCTAAATGAAGCACTTAAGGATTCTGTAAATCTCACAACCTTGTATAAATCTATACACTGCATGTATTACATGAGACAGTTTCCAGTTTTGTAACAGTGTTTATGGAGGTTTTCGATTGTCCAACACATTGAAGAAGACATGCTAGTGGATGGTGGATCAATGTCAATGTAGTGATTGTTACAATTTCTATTAAGTCAGTAATGTATCCATTAAAGTACAATACTTAATGCTGATACATAATCAAAAATGTTAAGCCTCCCAAAATACATATCTCCAGGACACTACAACTACTTGTGAAGCTCTGATTAATTTCTAGTTTCTTTCTGTTCAACTTTTTTTTCTTACCTAAGATGGCCTTGACTGAGGCATATGATCTGTCTGTCATGTTGGTCACTATATGTTAAAAAAAAATCTAGACTTTTGGTGTTACCAAATTCTACATGTATATGAATATGAGGTTAAATCTCAACTACTTAGAAAGGTTAGGTGAGGTCCTTTTTTGTGTGTGTGTCTGTGTGTATTCCCTACTTTTACACTGGTATCATATTTTCCCTGATATACCAGCCACCACTATCAAAATAACTATGCTGATACTAATGTATAAAATATAATACTTCAATTCATGCTCTGGAACTGTTTCTATTCTGTAAGCACTACATTAACACTGCAAAGTAAAATTACTCTATGCTCTAAGTTAACAATGCTAAGCAGTGCTCTAAAAACACCTAAATATAGCTTGAATACTGGAAAACAAAGGAATGCATAAAAATGAGAGGAAAGCACCTGTAATATTATGGCATACATAGTTTACTACATAAAATTATATCAATTATGGCAGTACTTTGCATTCCAAGATGTATTTCGAGAATCTTAAGGATGTAAACATGCAGAATGCACACCAGTGTCATTCTGGATAGTTCAGAAGCAATGACCAGGAGTCACAAAAACTGACGGTGTATTACTACAATTTATTAGATGCCTTATAGTTAAGGAAAGCAGTTAGTTGACCATATTCAACAATGTAAATTGGGTGTGATGTTGAATCTAATGCTTCAACTCCTCATGATTCTTAATGATCTGAAAAGTATGGTGACACCACTATAAAAAGAGGCTGTGCCACGAAATTATGAAATACACAGAAAGAAAACAAATCAAATGCTAGAATAATATATATTTCATTAGCCACCTGGGTGACACATCTTTATAAAAAGAGGCTGTGACACGAAATCATAAAATACACAGAAAGAAAAAAATTAAATGCTAGAATAATATATATTTCATTAGTCACCTGGTCTCCTACAGCATTACAGGTGTATTTCACTGACTCTACTGCAATTCTCTTGTATCTTACTGTTTAAGGATATTGATGCAGAGTTAAACTTAACTTTTACTTTAGTAAAAAAAAATTAGGTAAATTTAAGTTGCTGGGGTTGCTATGAGATTTACATAGATTCTCTAGATTTCTTGGGTGTTTTACTCACTTCTAATCCATATTTCCTTCTAAGCGTCATAAGCATGACGACTATCACATACACCACTGCGAGATAAAAACTAAGGTTCCAAATCCCACTCCCTCAGGTGAAATCACTACTTCTAAGTATAATTAGCTCATTTCTGTGAGGTCCTTCCTAACTCACAAGCTATGTCTGTGGTGCCCCTAAAGTATAACTTTACCTGATAATTACCTAGGATATCATTCCAGTTAAAGAGGTGCCATTCTAAACCTCTTACATGGAATGTAATGAGTCCACTGATATGCAATTCTTTGAAATATGGATGTCTGTCTTCTATATAATTGTATTATTTTCTTTTGATGAGAAAACAGAAATGGATAATTGTTATGAAAATGGAAACCTTTCTTAAAGATAACAGGATTTAATAGTATTATTACTGATGGATTCCTTACAATATGTAGAGTTGATATGGAGCAGGGGAATTTTGGAGTAGCACCTGTAGCTTCATCAATATAAAGTTTTCATAAAGAGGGTAGAGCTTTGAAGTAGAGGGAAATTTCAGTGTAATCACACACACACACACACACACACACACACACACACACACACACACAACACACACACACACACAAACACACACACACACACACAAATAAATAGGTGCAATGAACATCATAATAAATGCATTGTAGTAATAAAATACAAATAATAAACAAACATGAGGGATGCCCAAAGTGTCCTTATGTCATTAGCTAATGCCATCGCATGACACACGAGGGCATTTAAAGGCCAAAGAGAACCCCAGAGAGCTTTCAAGAACCCTAACATTCTTGAATTATGTAAAGGGAAAAATTTAGCAAACATGCACTAAATTTGTAATTTAATTATATATCAACATATTCTTCAAAATTCTGTCTATTTGCACCCTTTGATAGGTACCTAAGCAAACTTAGGTTTACTTTCAGATCATCATCGGCCCAACCATAATGGTAAGGTTTAATTTGACTTGACTAGGCTAGGTTGGGTCTTAAGTTAGGTAAGGCTAGGTATTCAGTTACTTTTTAGGATAGGTTAGGTAATGTTAGGGATTCAGTTACTTTTTAGGTTAGGTTTGGTTAGGTTAGATAAGGTTGGGTTTTAGGCTAAGTAAGGTTAGGTGTTCAGTTACTTTTTTGGTTAGGTTTGGTTAGGTTAGATAAGGTTGGGTTTTAGACTAGGTAAGGTTTGGTGTTGATTAGTATTTAGATTAGGTTTGGTTAGGTTTTAGGTTAGATTAGATTAGGTTAGGTTACACTGCTATTAGCGATACTTGCCATTCAGTTATAAACAATCCATACCTAGCATTACTTAGAAGTGTAAATAACTTCAGAATGCCCAGTAGAAGTAATACACCATTATAAACCTCAAATTTACGTTAGAGGTTCTCTAGAGTTTCTTATTTAATAGAAACCTTAAACAGACTGATAGTCTTCCAGAGGGCTGATGAAATACACCCACCTGGTGCATGTTTGGATTCTATAGAGCTTTATTTAGTCTGTATGTCACCATAAGTGAGTAAACTCACCTTACTGACTGTTGTACAACTTTCTCATGGTCAAAAAAATGCACCTAAAGTTCCACTCTGTTGAAATCGCATCCTTCACGCAGTTCACCTAAACTGAGAAGCCAGAAAAGAGAGCAAAAATGAAGTCATTCACAAAATATGGTTTCCAGTTTAACATTGAATAAGGAACCCACATCAGTCAATAAATTTACGTTTCCCTTTTTTCCCTCTACAATTGGCTTAATAACCATAAATCTCAATTGGATCGAGTGTTACTATTTTGGAAACACTTTCATTACTCCATTAGCACTTACGAGTTGTGAAAGAATTTGGTCCTCTTTAGAAGAGACTCAAATCCGTATTGTACTTATTTCAACAACTTCACAGCACGTTGCCGTATCTATGGGAGTTATTTTCCTCTCGTTCCTTATTCAGTGACATAAACTGACAATAATGATAATCAGCATACATTAATCACACAAAAATAGGAAATACATATGCATATAATGGTACTGAAAAATCTTCACAAATATAGTCTTTTAACATTAAAAGTGAATATTCACGTGAATATTCTTTGATTAACACATTTTACATCATCTTGCTCTCATTTAACCCCACATTTTCCCTTTCCCTCACAATCCTACCACAAATGAGTTACTTTAGGTCGAAAGATAACTTTTAAGGATAGTAAAACAAAATCCCACACTCCTATATCATTATTCAAAGTAGTTATAAAGATTCCATGAGGGTAAAACTAATGTATCGATATTTGTATAGTTATTTGCTTATCAGCCTAGTCAATAACAGTCATTAGTGATGGATTTACTTTTATTTGACAAAATTTCTACTATTATATAAGTGTACGAATTTCTCTACAGAAATATAAGTGAAATAGCATTTAATGGCCAAGATATCAACATGATACCTAATAAAGATACCACTGTTACAGGTTTCATATGTTATTAGTGGTAGGGCCAAGAGAAGAAATAAAGTTGAGATATTAAATGATAAAAGTGTGAAAAGTGGAAATCACATGACATGGTCTCTTAATTTTTGACTTATCTAGCTAATGAGGAGGAATTTCAGATAAATAGGTATTTATATATATATATATATATATATATATATATATATATATATATATATACCCCTGGGGATAGGGGTGTAAGAATACTTCCCCCGTATTCCCTGCGTGTCGTAGAAGGCGACTAAAAGGGGCGGGA
>JAYMFT010422237.1:0-11601 GCA_038088735.1 Panulirus argus
TATATATATGACTCTTTCCTCTCATATTATCTGGACACCGCAGTCATTTATGTCAAACGAATTTCAGTCAATGTGTCGGAAGACACAGGAAACCTCACATCACCCACGTCATTGGAACTTCATATATAAAATAAAAATAAGGTTGAAAGCGAAGGTACATCACAGTTAACCTTTAACACTGTCTGCTGTGTTAGAGTCGTCACGCGTAATCACTCTCTTGACCAAACCTCTTGGCTGCAGGTCTTTGTGGAGTTCAAGAAGCGAGCGAGAGGCACTCCTTGTGCCTCTGTTGGAAGCAAGCAACACTTGTGTTTCTTGATCTTGATTGGGAAAGGTTCATATAAATCCAGAGCTTCTTGGTTTTACAAGGAATAAACCAAAAGACACTACTTCCCCGTGTTGTAGCGTAGAGTACACAGAACACTGGTTCACCGTGTTGCAGGAATCAACCGCAACACTATTTCTTTATGGTTTTATTCGACGTGAATAGCAAGATCCTCGTATCCGTGTATTTGTCAGAAACAATGTATTTCTGCGAAGTGTTGCACGTACAGAAGACGGGTACATGACACGGAAGTGTCTCGCACGAGAACCTTTTCCTACACACTCCACAGAGCCCGGCCTCACCTGGAGCGCATCCTGAGGACACTTAGACGCCGCCTCCAGCCTTCCATTATCGACTAACGAAGACAAGTTGTGTTCCCTGCACATGGTTCTTCTTGAAGAAACCGCTACCCCAAAGGAAGAGTCTGTGACTTCGAGTCTGACTTCGAGTAATGTTAATACAAAAGTAGCTACTTTAGGACAGTCCCTCTGCTCTCTCCCTCACACACTGGCTCACAACACACAGGGTTCACACGCTAATATCAGGACAACAATTCATACATAGATTATGCAAAAAAATGCATATTAAAGCCTTTAAATTTCTTATAATCGCATAAAAGTACACATGCGTTATTGAAATGCAGTTCCTTTCTTGTTTTAATTAAAGTCAAGAGTATTCTTTGGTTATGCAAGCAGATATCAGCGAATATACATCTTCCCTGATGTTAAGAATGCTTGACTTTATGCTGAGCGCACGAATATATCGACTGCCTTTCTGGGACTCGTTATAGAAGTGCTTCATAGCAAAGAGTCCGAGGAATGCAAGCTTCCTGGGTCGCTTCCACACAGGTGCCGCCGTGAAGAAGCTCCTGTGCTTTGAGGAGAAAGTTCGCAGGTTACCGCCTTCCCTGTGGGGTAGCGGGCCTGCTTACAGTCATACCAAGTGACCCTCGAGGTCAGAGTCGCTGAAGGTGGAGGGCGACGGATTCGGGTTGAAGGTAGAGAGACTCGTCGGCTGTACTCTGAGGTCCCCGTTTCTGTTGGAGAAGTCGGTGACGGCGATGACTGGGTGGTCTATAGTGATGGAGTGCGGATCTAGCGTGAGGCTCGGGTGCTCGGAGGGGATGGAGTGTTGCTCCAGCCCTAGCGAGGGAGGGGGGTCGGAGTCCAGCCCCAGGGACTGGAGTGCGTGACTGTGATCGTTTCCCTCCAGGCCCATACTCCCTATGTCAGCCGGGTAGCCATGGCCGTGGTCATGGATGCCTAAGGTGACCGAGGGGCCGCCGGCGTGGTACTGCGCAGCGCCGTTGGGCACGTCCGTGGGCGACGGCGTATAGGAGAAGCTGAGGTAGCCGCGGGTCTCTGGAGAGGTGCTGTAGTGGGTGGCGCGGGAGGGAGGCCGCGGAGTCACCTTACCTGAAGGAGGAAAAGCAAAAGGAGAGGAGTTAGCTTCGTTCCTACGGATGTAAACATCGTAACGCAAGTGAACGGAGGAGAAAATGGAACATTAAATAAGTCCCACAGATTACTTGTTTGAGTCTGAATAGCAAAAATGTGATCCGAGGTGAGGAATGATAAATGCTGATCGTCAATTTGTCCTAAAACTTCAGATTATAAGTATGTGTGTGTCTGCCTGTCTATGTGCGTGCTTGCCGTTTCTTCCTATTTCCTTATGCTTGTTGACTGACACTGCATTAAAGTAACACAGATACATTCCATATTTTACCTTTAACGGGGAGGCTGTCTTCCACTGTTCGCTTCTACCACTTTATTGTCTACTCTTCTCTCATACTTCCCCACAATAACTAAAATGCGAGAGAAGGTAAAGAAAAGAACAACGTCTTGTCGTACCTCCTCATGGGACTGAAATATTTGAGGAACTCGTTCGGGTAAGAGGTAATGCAGCCAGTCATCCGTGGCCTTTGAATGACAAAGAGAGAGAGAGAGAGAGAGAGAGAGAGAGAGGATGCAAGTGTTACTAAAATACCAGACCGAAGGAAGATGGAAAAAGATGATGAAAAGAGGATGGAAATGGGAGAGAAGTTCACAGTGTGAAACGGGAGAAGTTAGTGAAAATAGAATAAGAGAACGAATCATAAAGGATAGAATGGAACAGATGGGGGTGGAAGGAGAATGAGAACAAGAAGAGAAATATTGATGTGGAAATAAGAGACGAGACACCGGTAATATTTCGGATGAAAAAACTAAGAAATCAAGAATAATGAAAGAAAATAAGAGGTAGCGAGGAAAAAAATACAAGACAATGTAGCAGACTATCAAGAAGGATACAACAAAGGTGAAGAAGAACAAAGATGTTTTGAAGAAAAGGAACCAAGGTACAGAAAAACCACCACCCATCCCCCATCTTCCAGCCAATACACACTTCCCCCTCCCCATCCCGGTAAATACCTCCCCCCCCCCCACACACTCACACTCCTGGTAAACACCGCCCCATCCTGAAGAAAACCTTCCCTCCCTCCTCCCATCTCCTGGTAAACACCTCCCTCCCTCCTCCTCCTTCTCCTCCTAGCAAGAACCTCCCCTCCCTCCTCCCCCCTCCTAGTAAAAACCGCCCCCTCCCACTTGCTAGACGAAGAACCTTTCCAGCCGTCTTCCCTTCCAACCCACTGACCGGCTGTGGCACGCAGGGAAAAATGTCAAAATATCATATTATTGAGCCTGAGACAGCGGCGGCGGAGGAGGGCAGATGGTGCGAGGGTTGAGGAGGCAGCGAGCGGGGTGATCGTCCGCCCAACTGGCCTGGATCAGCGTCTCCCCGGACGCTCCAGACACCTTCCCCACCACAGCATTTGTTGGTGGAGGTGTTGTGAGGTGGGGGATCCACGCAGAGGTTGGCTGTACTAGGGACAGAAGCGAAGGAAAGCGAGTGTGTGATCGAGAGAGTGTGTGTGTGTGTGTACTGTAATTACTTATCTGTAAGGTATGAGGAGGGAGTTCTACTCATAGGGCCCTATTTTTTTTTTTTTTTTCAGCTTTCTTAACTGTTGCACAACTTTTTGAGCCTCTGTGTGCTGTCCGCATTCACAATATCGTGGTATGTGTCTGTATGTGTGTGCGAAGGCGACTTTCATTTGTACAAACCTTTTAGTCATACGTATTCAAGGAGTAATCATCCCAGAGCATGACATCCCTCCACAATATCCCAAGTTAGTCACAACAGCAACAACATCAACAACACATTACCTTTACTTGCCCATCCGTTCAGAACCTGATACAAATTTCATCCTACCTGTTCGCCAGGATATCAGACAACAGCACCCTCTTAACTCTCCCTAGATTATAGAGCAAGAACCTCCCTCCCTCCCTCCGTCCGTCTCCCACACTTACCTAGTTGATGATTATAGGCGTTTCTCCGTAGGACCTCGGCGTAGTCGTCTTCCTGTGGGTCATACGCGGCGCTGGAGGGTTGCGAGGGCGTCTGGCTGGCGTACTCAGGTGGCGGCTCGATCTGATCGATCAGATAGGTGGAGGCTGCGTGCTTGTGGGTCTGCTCCTGTCGAGGGAGGAACATCATGGGGGTCAGTAAGACATGAGTGGGTTACCTAAGGTCGTGGAAGCATATGGATAGGAAGGGGGGGAGGAGGAGGGAAAGGAGGAGAAGAAGTAGAGGGGCCACTGTCCTTGAACTCGGAAGGGTTATGGGATAGGATTGTGATTAGTGGAGGCGATATGGGATGGGATGAAGATGATACGAAAATAAGGACCAGAGGGTTGAGAATGTAAGGGTCAGGATGTAAATGGAAGGGGTGCGAGAGAAAAAAAAAAGGAAGAAGGTAAATGGAAAGGGAGGGAGGAGTAGAAACAGGAGAGTATGGTCCGCATACCCATGGGCCCTCATTGCGAAGGGTGGACCAATATGGAAGAAGAGTTAGTATGTGCAGGATATGGGGAGAGGGAGAAAGGCAGAGAGAGATGGTACAAAGCGCAGCAAGTGAGAGTAGATGGGAAGGGAAGGGGAACTAGGGGAGGAGATAATTCCAGATGGGAAGGAATATAGGAGATACCAGACGAGGCATCACAGGGGCAGACCGTAGAGGAGGATACCTGGGTGGGTAAAACATATTCACGAGAGAAATTAATTACAAGTCGGGAAGGAATGCCTGTACTAGCGATGGGAACGAGGGATCTGAGAGGGGAAGACTGGAATCAAAGCAAATAATATGAGTCGATATTGGTACAAAGCTGGTTAAGAAACGATCACACTAAGCTCGGAGTTGCATTTACCGGACATGTAATTTTAGACAAAGTAGTTCCATAATTCAATTAATCTCTTATGAAAGGCAAAGAGCATATCTTAAACAAAAGAATAATCAGTCCAGTAACACGTGAAATAATAATCAAGGCGTAAAACCTTTCCTAATGTTTCAGATATATAAAAAATAATAGTCAAACAAACACTTGAGTGCGGTGAGTCCAATCTCCAGGTGAAAGGAAAAGCCAAACGGGAGAATCAAAACAAATTGCAAACAAAACTCCATTCTCGTTCACACGGCAGGAAAAAAAGTGAAAAAGCAGAAACATGGTTGCGTTACGTCGCTAAAGAACAGCTTCAGTAATCCATTGGGGTTGCGGGATCACAGTAAGGGTGTGGGGATGTAAAATATGTATACATAAAGACATGAGAAAAACGATTCACGGTCAGGGGAGGTTGTCCAGTGCATGTGCGTTCCTCCGCCAGCTGTGCTTCGTGTGGTTTCCAGGTAACGGTAGCTTTGTGGACGATAAGGACACCTGTGTGAGTTAAGAGGTGAGGACGACACCTGTTTGGGTCACGACGGTGAGGAGGACACCTGTGTGGATCAAGTGGGTGAGGAGGACACCTGTGTGGGTCACGTGGGTGAGGAGGACACCTGTGTGGGTCACGTGAGTGAGGAGGACACCTGTGTGGGTCACGGGAGTGAGGAGGACACCTGTGTGGGTCACGTGGGTGAGGAGGACACCTTTGTGGGTCACGTGGGTGAGGAGGACACCTTTGTGGGTCACGTGGGTGAGGAGGACACCTGTGTGGGTCAACTGGATGAGGACAAGAGGGGATTACGAATCCTCATTAGTTAATTAGTGGTTCAAATCAGTGTCCAGTAAAACCTCTTTCATTCACTTCGTGTTTAACATTTTTTACCCCTTTATGATTTTCAGAGTTCTGTGAATTGGATTCCAACCCCTTTCGTTCTTTCTTCTATTCCCTTAATCAATTCGTAACTCAATCTCGATTTTCTTTCGTACTTCTTCCTTTCATTCATACGTTTTCAATTCCTTGCTATTGACCTGCTTCTTTCGTTCATTTGTGTATCATCACCTACTTTACAACAAGTCTTACTCACTTCCACACTGACAGTGTTTCCTTGCTTATTCCTAACCTTCTCGATGCAGTAGTGTCTTGTATGCATCATATCATTTAAGAATAGTATCACGGAAATGAAAATCTTACTTATATTCGTCTTGTTAAGAGCAGAATTTCCAGTTAATGCAAAGGGTTTCATAATACTTAAAAGATGAAATCTATATTTCAGAATCCGAGGCTTTTGAACTCATGAGGGTCGTATTGTTAAAAGTCAGACCCTGAAATCCGAGTGACGTTTGTAAGTTAAATTGGTTAAGTTATAACTAGAACTTGGACGAAAAAAATTCTCTCTCTCTCTCTCTCTCTCTCTCTCTCTCTCTCTCTCTCTCTTCGCAGTTGCTCCCTAGCCATTAATTTTCCTCAATAGCCCCCTTCACTAGCCACTACCAATACTCCTCCCGCCCCCCACCTCCCTTCCCTCCATCATCAATCCAACTCCCCAGACCTACAACCCGAAACCACCCTGGAAACCCCAACCTCGATCCAAAAGCCCAGCCCTCCCCCTACCCTGGAAGCTGGAATGAATGAGGCTCGACTGTATCACATGGGCAGCATCAATAGGGGGGTCGGCAGTCACCACTTACGCAACCATAGAGAAGATCGTATTGGTCATAGAGAAAGACCTGGCCAGGGACAAAGTGACCTGAGTGCACGAGACAGGGAGATATGTGACCCACTGGAACACTGTATTGAGACGTTGCCTGAAGGAGGAGAAGATGGTAAGGAGTTGCCGAACTCAAGAAGTCATTTATATTGCTTTTCTTTTTAATCCTAAAGGGACTGAAGGAAAAAAAAAGTTTGTATGGAAGCCTTAGGGAAGAGCAATCGCACAATATATATATATATATATATATATATATATATATATATATATATATATATATATATATATAACTCGTGGAAAAAGAAGTCCTGAAATTTTGAAAGGTGACTTGAAAGGTGAAATATTAATTAACAATGGAAAGGACACTTGAGGAAAAAAAAAAATCTTGAAGAAAACGTCAATTTACAGGTAAATAAATCCATAGATATTAGATGATAAACACCAGTCATAAATCCAAACACTTAAGAAAATGAAACTGACCTTATTTCATACTGAAAATAGCAATAGAAAGCACATAGCTAAGAGAAAATGGAACAGTGATTACTTGTTTTACAGTTGATAGGAAACAGTCAACTGTCCACAGGAAAGGGAATGTGCTTAGCAATCAGTTTCAATTCACAATCTAAAAACACTTGAATAAAGGATGTAACAGTAACAGATGAATATGATTGATCCCGAGGCATATCACCCAACACATGAATACATACGCTCAACAAATAAATTATCTTGTCGTTCGGCGGATTTCTAAACGAGCACTAGAATTCCTGTTATGTTGGCGAGATGAATTTCTTAATGATGATAACTGCTCTGTATAATGTTTACTCTTCAATAACTGTTTGAAATCAGTGTATCCACATTATTAACTTTGCTTTATGCATATTGAGAAATATGGAAAAAGGAAACAGGGCTATCAATGTGAGCATTTGTCAAAATCCTTCGTGTGTTGTGTCATACTGGGAAACACATGTAAGGATAGTATTTTTGTTGGATGTACTTTTTTTCATATAAAATGTTCAATAAACAATCATTTTATTATTTAAAAAGATGTCTACATATATGATGGGGGATTTCGCCATCGTCTTGTCTAATTTATCATTACCAAAGGAAAATGTGATGGTCACACCTATATGTTGTCACAGTTCCTGAAAATGATCTTCAATAGAACTTCAGTATAACTCTTCTCCTGCTCCACGATATCATTAAATACCTGTCCGTTTTATGCGAGGTGAAAGTTGTACAAAAACTAAAAGGAAAAATGCTTCCAATACGAGTGTAGGAAGTTATTGTACAAGAAAATAAATTTATAATTCCAGTTAGAGGAGAAAGTCGTAAGCTCACTCAGTATTGCACAGAAAATTAACAATGCTATGAAAATATAGTGGTCTATTAGTCAATAAGGATAGATCATACAGAATAGAAATATAAAAGACAGGGACGAATAAAGAAGTGAATAAAGGAATTGAAATTAAGAAAACGACAAGAAAAGAGCAGACAAAACCAAAACAAAAGATGATAAATGAAAGGACAGTAAATGAATACAGGTGGGACATAAAGCAAAGAACAGATTAGAAAAAACTAAAAAGATGATAAAAGAATACAAAAATGAAATACCATCTAAAGAGAGAAGGAAATATGCCAAGGAAAAAAACCAAGTGAGAGCGTCAGGTGAATGAACAGGTCCTGGTAGCCCTCGGGGCAGAACACCTGAACAGAAAGACAAGAGCCATGTGTGCTATTACTTAACCCCCGCGGCAGGTTTGTGTTGAATCCTTGTTACTCACTCGAGACGTTGGAAAGGACGAACAATAAAGAGAGAAAGCGTATTATCGGGAGAGGATGATGGAAGGAGAAATTAGAAAGTGGCAGATGAAGGTGTGAGAAGGCAATGGAAGGAGGGGATGATGAAGAAAGACGAGGAAAGATGAAAGGGTATATAGAAAGATGTTTAGAGAGGAGGGGGAGGAAAGGAAGTGTGGATAGGTATTGGCGAGTAGAAAAGAAAGGGAATGATGGAGAGAGAATAGGCAGAGTGATCAAGAACTGGGAAGGTAAATAGATAAAGAAAAGGTGGAGAAGAGGGAGGGAAGGGCATAAGATACAAAGAGATTAGGAAAACAAAGAGGAGGAGGAGGAGGAGGAGGAAGCGCAGGAAAATTAGTGGAGCTACAGACTCTCATATCGCCAGGATTACAAAAAGCTGTAAATTATAACGAATTCACAAGTTACTGAAAAAAAATTCTATAATAAAATCGATAAAAACAAAGAAAAAAATAACTGAAAACGCCACACGATATTATACGAGAAAAAATACACGGTAAAAACGCTCGTTTTCAAAATCGGATTCAGAGATGACTACCATTCAAGAAAAAAATATCACGAATCAATAACAAACACTTTCCCATCCTGGGAAACACACGAGGGAGTTCCTGTTGGAAAAGGCAATAAGAACAAGACGTGGGGGACTCCTTTTTTTCTCTCTTTTCCTATTACAGCATAGACTGAGTTGCTGGATGATATTGACACCTGAGTATTTGAAAGCCGGAACCTTTAATACCAAACTCGGGCATCTGTCAACAGCACCTGCGAAAAGGCAAAGTATTATTGTATCCGTCGATGCTGCCGCCGAGTGGCAACCCCCCCCCCCTCTGTCGGTGATTTTTCAAAATTCCATTTGGCAACTGCTGTTTTAAGTCGAGTATTTCTGACCGTCTTAAAATCTTCGTGATAACTCGAAACTGTAAATCACAGGACTTCCAGGTGATCTGTTGTTAATACTGGGTGTTTGGCAGCTGTTGGCACAAACGATAAGGAACAAAGAAAAATACTGGAAACAGAGAGAGAGAGAGAGAGAGAGAGAGAGAGAGAGAGAACCTACCTGTAGGAGAATTTTTTGTTAGAATGGCAGGTCTAGCGCGCAGAGCTAGAGAAAGAGAGACAGACGTATAGACAAAGACAGACAGATATATGAACGGGGATATGGAAGGGACACTGTGAGAGAGAGAAAGAGAGAGGAGTGAGTGCTGCATAGTGGGGCGTGGAGAGAGTGAGTGGAGAACGGGGTAGTGGGAGAAAGTGTAGGCAAGAGATTTATTGCTAAGGATCAAACGTAGGGAAGATAAGGGGAGGAAAGAGAATGGGAAGGGTGATTAAAGGGCGATGTAAAAAGACACTTTGGTGAGTTTAGACTAAGGGAAAGACGGTGAGAAAAGGGGGAAAAATAGGGGAGAGTTCTGCAGTATGAAGAGAGAAAGGGAAGAAAACACGATGAGAAGTAAGGGAAGCGGAGATAGTCCTTAAAAGAGAGAGAGTAAGAGGGGAGAGTAATGGTAAGATAGTGGGAACATGTAAGATTATGAGGCCGGTGCGGTGAAAAGAAAGTGACAGGAAGAGAGTAAGAGAAAGGGAAAGTGAACGGTAGATAACAGGGAGGGAAAAGTGAGTAAAATGTTGGATAATAGTGATAATAGGGATGAAGGAAGAGTAAGAGGAGAATTGTGGGCGAGAGATAAAGGAAATGCCCAGCTGTAGGTGTTCAAGGAACCGTTTACAAATTCACTTCTTGCTTTCAGTCCTAATGGCATTTGAAGAACAACCAAACCCGATTTCGATGACTTATCAGAACTGTCCAAATAATTGGATGCAATAGCACTTGTTCGTTGTTGTTATTTTCAGGGAACTTTACAGAAAACGCGATGATATGGCATGGTTCTTGAAGCAAAAGGGGTTTCGCTCTGGTCTTCGGGATATCTCAGCATTATTGGTGGCGCTGCCCAACACGCCACGGAGTTACATGCTCGTAAACTATTTTCTTTCATGAGTTTAATCCAATATACGCGTTCGCCTCGTGTGGATATTTGATGCTCCAACAGTCGCAAGCGAAGTATGCGTCAGCGACATGAAATTCTAATATCAAGAACCGCGGATTTACCATGATTTTTGAGTGCTGGTCTTCAAAGATTTTTTTTTTTATTATTATTATTCTAACATTGTTGCTTCATTCATGTCTATGGCTTTATTGTTTTTTGGCATGACTTACAAGCAGCAGCACCAACACGTTTAGGAATAGATTTGACAATTTCAACTCCACGACTGACGTATGTATTTTGTTCCAGCGTAGTTACATATAAATCTTACAGGTATTTCTCCTGATGTCAGCTGTTTGCTTTTTTCTATTCAAACCACAACACTATCCCTTTTTCTGATCTCCTACTGTCACAAACAAACTCGAAAGGCCCCCAATTGTCTGCTGCTGTTGTTTTTACTCCTTTGTATTATTCTTCATGCTTACATATCCATATTTTACAACTAAGAGGCATCTTTTCTGCACCTCATATCACAGTTCTTTTTTCTTCGCAAACTACAAATTGCTTATGCTTTCCTTTCTGCTTACAGACTATCTTGAGGATTAGTGACGACGGAGTTTCGAGAATTATTCCTTCAGCATAAACTTAAGGTTGTTTGCAACACCCAAAGAATAATGTAGATTAAGCTGACTTCGTCTGTGTCTGCTTAACCATTGCAACGAAAATCTTACGAAAGAAACTGCAAAAGACTATTTGACTTTCAAACATCCTATTCCTCACCATCCCATACACCCACATATCAATCTCATTCCCTCCTTTCCCTTTTTTTTTTTTAAGGAATGGAATTGCCATGTTGTCCTATAAGATATAGGGATGTTATTGCGAGAATCGGCCATTCATTACGAACAAGTTCCGACGTACAATGTCTCCCGATCCCAATGTTTTCTCCTTTGCGTCAATTGTGAAAAGATATGAATTTCTGCTCGATCACTGATGACTCTGGAGAATTTCTCCGGCCCTCCCCTGGAGCTGCCGCGTTAGAGCTCCTAAACGTATTATCTCCTGGGCACGCCATAAGGACCCACTCCCTACGAGAGATCCAGCTAGCAGAAATTCAGTTATCCCTTAAAACGTAATCGTGGTTCCATTTTTAGGGTGCTCCGTATATCACCCTTTATACACACCGTGCTCCGAGAAGCTATTTCCATAATATCTCTCTCTGGTTGTCGTTGCTGGTTGCCTATGGTTGACGTGGGTGGAGGAATGGAAATGGTTGACGGTTGAACGAGGCAAGGAAATCCTTTAGCTCTGAAGGTCATGAGCCTGCGACATTAGGAGTGCAAACCCTTAAATTTTGACGGTGAGACTTTCGCCCGACACTCCTAAGTCGTCTTAATGGCTGTGTTTTCCCAAAATGTTTTTCTTCTCTCTCCCTCCTCTCCCTCACCCGTCACCCCTCTCTCCCCTCCTCCCCCCTCCCCCGACCCCTCCCCGCACCCCACCCAATC
>JAYMFT010422258.1:0-17573 GCA_038088735.1 Panulirus argus
AAAAAAAAAAAAAAAAAAAAAAAAGAGAGAGAGAGAGAGAGAGAGAGAGAGAGAGAGAGAGAGAGAGAGAGAGAGATGAAAGGAACAACAGTCCTCTTTCTAGCCCGGGAAGAACGAGACTGAATAGCAGTAGGTGCATTAGGCTGACGATTCTGTATGCAAATGCAGAGCGACTGGTCGTAAAGAGGAAGAACTTAGAGTTCAAAGATCGAATCAAGGGACGCAACCTTGACATTATTGGAGCAGTAGAGACAAAAATCATGACAAAGCAAAAGTATGGCCTGATTCGTCTAGAGGGGAACTCAGTAACCAGGAGGGAGAGAGAAGACAAAGAAAGTAGGTAGGGAAGGGTGCAGTTGGCTGTCCCTCTTGCCACTATATTCCTGAAAATATCGAAAGATCGCGCATTCAAACAGCACACAGAGGATGAAAGTAATGTCGGAAGGTAGCGTATAATGGTACTGCTGGGTTACAACCCTCTGAGGAGTGGCAGTAATCAAGAACATAGGATACTGATCAACTGAAGGAACTATCAGTAAGGTGAAAATATCGTCGGGAAACATCCTCCCCAGGTCCTGATAATGGGGAACAGACTGGCAAAATATAGACGGTAACGGAGACAAAGTCGTGGTGACAAGTTCTTAATATGCATTCAAGGAACGTGCCTGTATCAGCACATCACAGCCACGGAGCATAAAAGAACAAGGAGGACTGATAAACCATCTGTGCTAAACTTTGTCTATACACATGACAATGGGTTTATATCATATATATAATACACCAATTGGAAAAGGTGATCATGTATTGCTAGATTTTCATTATATGTTTAATGAAAACATAACTATGTAGAACTGATGAAGTTCTTTGAGAGTATATATTAGGAAAGGGAGTTCCAATACCAGGAATATAGACCAATGCTATGGAAGCTGGTCCAAAGTTGTAGTACCTAACCTGTTGCCAGATATCAGCTTCAGAAGAAATGTAAGAGGTATATTGTCTGCTTGCAAATGTTAGAATGACATCTGGATAAGGAAGGATTTGATACACTATTCACAGCATATATTGGACTATAACTGGATTATGCCCTCAAGTCTGGTCTCCGAACCTAAGAACAAAGTCCTAGATGAGAGGATCCAGATGGAACCTCAACTGAGAAAGATGGGGGCTACAGATCTGACCAAAATGGAGAGGAGAGAGAGAGGCGACCTGATTCCAACCTTCACGTTTCTCGACAGTGAACAGTTCTTCATGAGATGCATTATCAGACCATCCAAAGGTCATGACAAGGAGCGAGGCAAGAGGTCTATTAGAAAGAACAGAAAGAAGTACTGTTGTAGTGTTAGGGTGGTGGATGGTTGGAACAGATTAAACAACGAAAAGTGTGAATGAGGGTGGTGGATGGTTGGAACAGATTAAACAACGAAAAGTGTGAATGCCTGCAGTGTACAGACGAGTGCCGGGAGATGAGCGAGATTCTAAAAAGGCAATATGAATTGGTATTCAAAGAGCCAAAAATCACATTAAAGATAAATGACCCAACAGACTTTTTTTACACGTTGGAGGCTCCAGTCACGGACAAAAGTCCACATCACGGCCAAGCCCTAATTAAAGTATACAGAGGATTATGAAAAGGAAAAAGATACAAGGAAAAGTATTTTTTTTAGAATTTTGGAGGAAGTGAAAAACCTCTCTTATAAAATGTGTCAAGTCATGATTATTAGGAAAGACATGAGAGGGTATAGAGTTCCTGAGCTTCGAGGTGTAGGGAAAGAAACAGTTATCAAAACGGCCCACCCTTGAGTTGCTAACGGCCACACAAAAATCATGTGACGCAGGAGTTTGCAGAGTATTGCGCGGTCTAGCTAGTGGTGAGATTACACCAGCAGCCAAATCTCGGGAGCATAAACCAAAGAAACACCTATAGAAGAGGGAAAGTGAATCAACATTGCGGTGTAGGGCAAGAGGGTCAAGTTTGGAAGTTAGCCTGGGAGAGTTTATAAGTAAGACCGCTTTCGACTCAACCGTCATGTAAGGATGCAAAGCCATAACCACTACAGATGTGGGAGCAGGGACGAATCAGTCCTTTGAAATAGAGCAACTTTTCAGAAAAGGAATTTCGACATATAAACAAGACTCCCAGTCCTAAAAAGTAATTCCCAAGTGTACACATAGCAGAAATCGCTGCCTCAACACAGGATTTTGAGAGAGCTACTGAGAGTATGCCCATGCACTCAGCCCAAGGCCCGGCCCGGACCCAGGGAACTCAGTATTCATAAAGAAATGCAAAACATCCTTAGCACGAGAAGTAGATTTCCTCTAGAGAAAAGTCTAGATTCCTACATCGTTCCCGAGAATCTGAAACTGACTCACATCGCTACACTCAAGTGTTATGGCAAGCATTCCTAAAATAAACTATCAACCAGCAGCATTAACATCACACATCACTAAGACATTCGAAAGAGTCTTAAGAAGCAAGTTGACGGAATTTATGGAAGTGAATAACCTACATAACCCAAGACAACATGGTTTCGGGTTGGGAAGGTTTTGCCTGTCACAGTTGCTTGATCTCTGTGACTGGATTGTTAAAGCTCTGGAAAACAAGAGGAAATGCAGACCTGTTTTACAATGACTTTGCAAAAGCATTTGACATAAGTTACCGTGGTGTCATAGCACATACAAAGCGAAAGTTGGGAATGACCGGAAAAACTGGGAAATGGATATACAACTTTTTAACAAACGTATCACAACACGTAGCTGTAAACCATGCCATCATCTCCAGCGCCTCCACTGGAAAAAGCTCAGTCTCTAAAGGAACTGTACTTGCACCCCTCCTGTTCCTCAATCCTATGTCTGACATTGACGAGAGCATGAGCTACATTTTTATATCATTCATTGCAGACGATAAAAGAATAAGTGTGAAAATAACATTATCAGAGGATGCTGAAAGCTACATTGAGACATAAACGAAGCCTTCAACTGGGACATAGAGAACAAAATGCTTTTCCATGGGGATAAGTTTCAACTCCTCCGGTATGGGAAAATTAAAGAAATCAGCAACAAAACAGAATACTGGACAGACACAGACGCCATCATAAACCAGTTGAACAAGGTGTAATAATGTCTAACGACCTAATCTTCAGCGAAAAAAGAAAAAAAAAAGGTTGCCTCATGGAGAATGATGGCAGGCTGGATCTTGCGGACCTTCAAGACAAGAGAAGAAAAACAAATGATAATATTATTCAAGGCGCTACTTCTCTCACGAAATGAATACTGGTGTTGTCTAATATCACCTTACAAGGCAGGCGAAATCGAAACAATTAAAAAGTGTTCAGTGATCTTTCACAACCCATATTAATATGGTAAAGGAAATAAATTACAAGGAAAGGCTGAAATCTTGGAGACTGTACTCCCTGAAGCGCAGACGGGAGTGGTATATCATCATATATACCTGGAAAATCCTAGAAGATGAAGTTCCAATCCAAAATTCAGAAATGATATCCTACTGGCACGACTTTGTAAAACACTACCTCTGAAATCCAAAGTTCCGTTATGTACAAAAAGAGAAAATATCTTAAAACATCCCTTGGCCCAAGACTCTTCAACACCTTGACATCTACCATCAGAAAAAGGATGGGATGCACGGCAGAGAAGTTCAAGAGCACCCAAAAAGCGTACCAGACCAGCTAGGCTGTGGAAGCTATGTGGGCCTCAGGGTTGCAGCTTCCAACACCTTGGTTGACCAAAGACTCAACCCAACAGACTGGGCCCAGCCTGGGCTGTGGTGGTAGAAGACCTCCGAAGACCTCACCAGATATTCATCAGATATTCACCTGCAGCAGGAGTAGCAGCAGCTTAGATGACAAGAACAGTCGCTGCCGTAGCGTAGGATGGCAACAGCAGCAGCAGGAGTTAAGTAAGATTGACAGCAACAGCAAATGCTTGTGATAACAACAGGAACATTAGGATAACCTTAGCAAAAACAGAGGAGTAAGCTTGACAACATTATCAAGGGTAGTGCACATATGACGATATCGGTAACAGTAGAGAACGCATGGCAACAACAGTAGATCAAGCTTGGCGACAAAATTCAAGCACGCTTAGTAACAAAAGCAACACTGG
Organism: Panulirus argus; assembly: GCA_038088735.1. Taxonomy (NCBI): domain Eukaryota; kingdom Metazoa; phylum Arthropoda; class Malacostraca; order Decapoda; family Palinuridae; genus Panulirus; species Panulirus argus. The sequence continues at coordinate 4,120 of JAYMFT010422258.1, forward strand.
GGTACACTTGACAACACCATCAACTACAGTACTACATGCCAAGAGCAGCAGCCTCGAGAGGCAGCAGCGGTAATGTAAACCCGACAGCTACAGTAAAGTAAACCTGATAACAACAACGGTGATATTTCAGGCTCGTCCCAACAGCGGCGGGGGTATTGGACGCGGGGTATGTAGCCACCCAAACGGTGACTGGGGCATAGAGCTGCGGTGTCTTTGGCCACGTAACTCCCTACCCCGACCCACCAGCGGCTGGCGTACAGGTTGGGGTGTCTGTGGCCACGCATCTCCTTCCCCCGACCCACCAGCGGCTGGGGTATATGTCGGGGTGCCTGAGGACACTCACCTCCCTCTCCCGCCCCATCAGCGGCTGGGGTACATGTCGGGGTGTCTGTGGTCACGCATGTCCCTCCCCCGCCCCACCAGCGGCTGGGACGCAGGTCAAGTTGTATGTGATGAGGCACCTCCCATCCCCGCACCACTAGTGGCTGGCTGGGGTACATTGTGTAGTCAGGGTCTGTGGCCAGACACCTCTCTCCCCAGCCTCACAGGGGTTGAGATTAGTTCCATCAGCGTATGAGCCTGGCCACACAACTGCCAGAGCTGAGCGTAAGACCTCACAAGCACCCGGCCAGTCTTACCTCTGGGTAGAACAGAAAGGTTCCAACCTCCAGTATTCCTGTCTCGCTTACCGGTACAAATTCCTTTTCACTCAAAGGTCTTAAAATATACACTATATGCATCGTTGATTTGAGTTACTCGAAATTTACTGAAATGTCAACGAACAGCAGGAAACATCACGTCACTCTTTGTAGTACGTAGCCATATCTATAAGGCAGTCTTCCATATACGGTATCCTACATATTCCTAAGTTCTCCACATCCGTTAGTCCTACATATACGCCAGTCCTATTCATACGGTAATCCTACATATATGGTTGTACTACGTATACGGTAGTCTTACATATACAGCAGTCCTTTACATATGGTAGCCACCCTCCTCCAGCAGGTGAGGTCCAGAGGTTTTCAGCCAGGCTCCTGCAACAGGTGATGGACTCAGGGAAGCTAGCTAGCCTCCTGCAGCAGGTGATGACCCACGGGCTATCAGCTTCCTCCAGCAGTTGAAGGGCTGGGGGACTGCCAGCGTCCTCCGTTAGTTGAAGGGCCGGGAGCTACCAGCCTCCTCCAGCAGTTGAAGGGCCGGGGGCTGCCAGCCTCCTCCAGCAGTTGAAGGGCCGGGGGCTGCCAGCCTCCTCCAGCAGTTGAAGGGCCGGGGGCTGCCTTCCAGCCTCCTACAGCAGGTCCTCCAAACAGTCCTTCAACTCGTGATCCACAATACTTACTGGGCGAAACATTTCCAAGTTCATCAACTGCAACATAATATTTCCACAGATTTTTTTTCCACCTTTGATATGTAATCTATATATTTTCTTAATAATACATACTGCTTGAGTAACTGATCCGAAGGAGTTCGAGGGAGCGACGTATTCATCCACTAGTCCTGTCGTGAGAATCCCTGGATATTATGACAGGGTCTGAGAGCAGACACAGGGTTCTCCCTCTGAACTTGAGACACAGCGGTGTAAACAATCAAGCATATTTCACTACCTTAGCTGTCCTGTTCATAAATGCAAATGCAAACCGAAAAAAGAAAAAAATACAAATATATTCCAGATATTGTATCCTAGTCAGCCAACAAAACAGCAACATTAATAGAATCCAATCGTCGTAAACAGCCGACAGGGGATCGGGTAGCTCCACCCCGTCTCCAACCCCGAAAAGGACAGATTTTTGGGGTCTATTGTGTCTCTGGAATTTATTGGACTGGCGGCAGAATGGCTGGTGGGATATGAAGTTGGTGGAGGAGGCAGGCAAGCGTCCAGCCACAATACCGCGAGTGTCCGTCCCCACATTACACCCTGTTAGTAGCGTCCCGGGCATGACATGTGCACCTTACCTACAGCCTGATGGAGCACCAGCGTCATCCCTTACGCGGTAACCTTACGTGGGAATCTTGAAACCCATCTTGGCCGCAGTTCTTGGAGTGAAAGAGATAATTCGAGGAATCGCATTAGCTCCCAAATTCCTCTTTCTGTTTCTATAGTTAAGTATTTGGGAATTCTGACATTTTGTCGCTTGGTTACTTCGGTATTGTGTGCGTTCCCACTTCGGGCGAGAAAATCCTGGACAATCCTTCTTATGAATCCGCCAAGTCCGGTGACTCTTAAATCCTCTGGTAATCTCTCTCGCCAGGCCGAAACCTGGGCATGTGCGTATCTCTGCCTCTGGCCATCTCATCCACGCGCCCCTGCCTCACACGAGAGTTTCTTGCTCGTAGTCACTTATGCCTCCAACAGCGAGTGTGTGTGTGTACCAATACTCGTCCGAGTCAGATATTCAAAAACCACACACACACAAACACACACACAAACATACATTCATGATACACAACACATACTTCTACCTAATTGTTGCGATACATTCAGAGACACACACCAGACACACGTTAGTAATAGTACACATAGAACGAGTTGTAACCGACACGAGCCTGTGCCAGGCTAAGACCTGGCCAATCTTCAGAACAAAAGCCTAACACTATTAGTGTATGGTCGACAAGCCACGCCCTATGACGTTTTATGCCAGCGAGTTTTAGGTCTGGTGTACTTGGCCACGTATACCTGATACAATGAGCGTGTTTGTCTACGTCTACGGAGCTCTGTCACACACCCTGTGAGGACAAGGATGTGCACCTTAAGCGTCCCTGAAGTAGATTACCCCCGAGCCCTGGCCCAGACCACGCGGTAACAGCACCACGCTAAGCGTTTTAAGGTAATGCTGACTGACAAGGACCCATTACCAGGCCACTGTGGTCCGTGTATGAGAGACTTTAAGAGCCAGACTTGCCTGTACTACATTTCAAAACAAGTTTGGTCACTCACAGTTCGACCTCTGGAAAAGTTATGTTATCTTCCCCCGGCCAGATCTCTTGATCTACGTGTCTTGGGCCGAAGTGTGAGGGTAGTGGGCGTCATGTGGGGCTGCGGCTGGTGCTGGGCCGCGGATTACCATAGGCTTAGCAGTGGGTTGTAAATGTGAGGTGGGCCCTGATATACAGCCTTTGTAAACCTTAAGCGTGAGGCTGGGTCTCGTAAAGGGAAGTTCTAGCATACGTGTGAGGTCGGGGTCTCATGCAAGGCCTCATATGGCCGTAATAGTAAAGATAACTCGGTTATGCTGCAAGTGTGAGGTTGGAGGTCGAGTTGGGTGTTAATGGGTTCTTGAAGTAAGATTTTGCCTCCAAGAAGACCTTTGTAAACAATGTTTGTGAGTTTGAGCCTTACTGATTTTGCTGTAAGAGCGGCACTACTACCCTTCCTGAAGGCGGTAGCGCAAAAAGGATACAGCGTACACAGAAGGATCAGGGGACTGGGCCTCAATGACTGAGGTACATCACAAGTTACAAAGTACGTAAGAAGAATGACGACGGGGGTTTGGACACTAGTGGACGAGGTGAACTGTTCAGAGACAACGAGATATATAACTGGTGAACTATTTACGGTAGGGAAAGTTAAGATACTGTTCAATTACCTGAGGTTGAACTTTATCTACTGCCGTGATGTGAGGTTAGGTCTCGTAAAAGGCCTTACTGCGACATTAAGCACGAGGTTAGGGGCCTTGTAAGCGGGCGTAAGTATGAGGTCTGGTCTCGCATAGGGCGTTGGTAATCGGTAAATACGAGACTGGGCATCATGTATGGACGTAAGAGAGAGGTTAAGCTTCGTTATTCAAGATATAGGACCGTCTGTGAGAAACAAGGGCTCCTGCAGGATCCAGGATGTAAGGGCGAGGCCAGTTTACATCCTTGGGAGGCCGCCGGGCCTGGAGCCTGGGACGGGCCTCAGTCGGGCTGGAGGCTGTGCTGAGCAATTCTCAGTGGCCACCAGACGTGGTGCAAATTCAATTTCAGTGTCAGCGTGTCCAGCATTACCATAGTCTCCCGGGAAAAAATATGGTGTCTTACCCTGGCCCTGACCAGGGTTTTTGGTGGACTGGGAACCGGGGTGTCTTACCCTGGCCCTGACCAGGGTTGTTGAAGGACCAGGAACCGCGGTGTCTTACCCTGTCCCTGAACAGGGTTGTTACTGGACCAGGAACCGCAGTGTCTTACCCTGTCCCGGGTTGTTGCTGGACCGGGAACCGTGGTGTCTTACCCTGTCCCTGACCAGGGTTGCTGGTGATGTTACTTAGAACTATGTGACACTCAGTTCTATGTAAAACTTAGCGCCAGGTGAAACTCGGCAACATACGACACTCAGCATGCGACACCCAGCATCATGCGACAATCCGAAACATGAGACGCTACGCAGCAAGTGACACTCAACAATATGTGACACCAAATTGCACGCAAAACTCGGCACCATGTTAGAGATAGATAGATAGATAACTTTATTGTCAATTTGCAACATAGCAAGGTTTACAAACTGAAATTCTTTTTGGCATCATATGACACAGCAAGATGTGACATCCACTATCATATTACAGTCAGCACTATGTGAAACTCTTACAAACTCGTGACGCTCGGCAACACGAAACAATGAGCATGTGACATCCACCACCATGTATCATTAAGCATTATGTGACACTCAGTAACATGTGATATCCTTAGCATGTGACACTCAGCATGTGACATCCGGCATCATGTGACACTCAGCAACATGTGCCATGTGACACCTAACATGTGACATTAAGCAACTTGTGACACTGAGCAAAATGTTACACTCAGCACCATGTGACACTTAATAACATATGACATTAAATTTCATGTCAAAAACTCAGCACCATGTTACACTCAGTGCTATATGACACAGCAAGATGTGACACTCAGCAACATGTAGAACTTAGCACCTCGTGACATCCAGCATTATGTGACACTCAGCAACATGCGACACGCAACACCACGTGACACTCGGTACCATGTGAAACATGACACCATGTTGTACTCAGCATCATGTGATGCTTAGGACCATGTGACACTCGGTACCATGTGACGCTCAGCACTTTGTGACACTCGGTAACATGTGATCATCACTGCCACGTATGTGTCGCTTGACACTTAATACTGTGTGTCTTGCGACACTCAGCAGGATGTATTGCATATTACAGTTCTGTGTGTGTTGCATATGACAGTGCCTTGTGTCCTGCGCATAACAGTAGCAAGGGTGTTACGTATAATAGTACCATGAGTGTTGCATATGACAATACGACAGTATCTAGAATGTTGCATATGACAGTACCATGTGTGTTGTGTAAGACAGTACCATGGTGCGTATGACAGTAATATGTGTGTTGTGTATGACAGTACCATAGTACGTATTACAGTAACATGTGTGTTGTGTATGACAGTACCATGTGTGTTGTGTATGACAGTACCATGTGTGTTGTGTATGACAGTACCATGTGTGTTGTGTATGACAGTACCATATACTTACAAAGTTCGGGCTGGGTCGGAACCAGAGGTAAAGGAGGATGAGTGGGTCCTGCTGCAGGTCGGGACATACCTGTAGGAGAAACACACATATTACCATCAACATTCATCATACCAACATTTTCCTCACATCACCAAATGACATTCATGAGATGGAGCAACATTATCTTTATTTCATCACATTCCTCTCCTCCCCTTCCCCTGAAGGTGTGCATGAGAATATCTTGAGCTGCCCAACAAACCTATTGTTGGATAGGTGATAAAAATTAATTGCTCCAGCGACGAGTAAATAGGGGCAGAGCTGACCCTTTTATCTTCTTCCCTTGAGGACAAGTTTGTTGAAGATGGTGTATGTCGAAACTCGTGCCAGACCTGCAGTGACGAGGGTCTTTCCAGGACACGTGTAACATTACAGTGGCTGTCACTGTCCCAATAATCATAATAACTTGACATTTATATACGTTCGTTTCAAACCATTTTTATGGAGTTTTGATAGATAGAACCATAATATAGTCAGGTCATCACACATACACACACACACACGTATCGGTGTATGCCAGGGGCAGTAGCGATGATGACGGACAGGGTCCCTCGGCGCACAGGGTCACTGGTCAGGCCAGGTGCAGATATCACGACCTCACCTGCCGCTGGAGACACCCGCTTGCCACAAGCGACGTCCCCTTCCGCTGGGGACGTCCTCTACCACTGGCGACGTCCCCTGCGACACACACTGCCGCTGGCGACGCTCTCTGTTGCCTGAGACAGCAGCAAGAGCGGCCTCGCGTCTGGTGCTGGCAGCCTCCCTCGAGCTGCAACGCCAAGGTAGCACAGGCAGACTGGGTGTGACCCACTGTTCTGAGTGAACAGCTGTCTGTAACCATCGTAAAGCACTCACTGAGGGGGAAGGCCGCTCCACTGTAACCAACCCAGCACTCGCCTTCTACTGTAACCAGCTCATCACTTAGCTTCTACTGTATTCACTCCATCCCTTCCCCAAATGTAACTAATCTCTCCAGCTCTTACTGTAACCACCATCACTCCCCCTACTGTAACTAACCCATCACTCACCTCCTACTGTAACTACCTCATCCCTTCCTCTTACTGTAACCCCTCCTCTCACACACCTCCTACTGAACCCACCCCTTCACTCCCCTCCACGGTGACCGTCCTATCATTCATCTCCTACTGTAACCACAACACACCTACTGTAACTACCCCATTACTCACTTGTTATAACTTCCCAGCAACTCCTTCCTACTGTTACCACCCTATCACTCACTTCCTACTGTAACCAACCCAGCTGACAGTGGGTAGTTATGTTCTGCAAACAGCCTGACAAAGTGGGGGTTATGCCCTGCAAAGAAGGTAACAAGGAGGGAGAGTTTAGTGTTCTGTAAACAGGCTGATAAGATCAAGTTCTGAAAACACGGTAACAAGGGGGGGTTGTGCTCTGTAAAACAAGCTGTCAGCAGGGGTAAGGTTCTGCGAATATGCTAACGAGGAGGACACAGGTTTTGTAGTTTCGGCAGGAGAGAAATACTGCTTCGGAGGTTTCAATTCTTTGAGCAAACGTGGAGAAGAATTCCGAACATTGGGATGGTAAAGGTTAATATTGTTTGGAAGTCTAGCCAGGTGGGCTCTGAGGGTTATCTCCCACTATGTATCAACACAAAGTGTTCCAATGATTGTTCCAATCCCCACTGCAGTTCTAGATACAGCTGGTGGAGTCCGGGGATACATGAGGAACCCCCGAGAGCTATGCAGGTAGAGCCAGCGCCACACGGGAGCCACTGATGAAGTCTTCCTTCACTCTACTCTTCACACAAAACCAACGCAGGCAGAGGCAGAGCTACACACAGCCACTGCTGATGGCCTCCTTCACCCTTCTTCCAGCTGAGAGCAACGCAGCTGAGCCAGAGGAACATACAGCAACTGCTGATGGTTTCCTTCACTCCACCTCCGGAGGATCTACAAGCGGCCAATCTGTTGCTGTCACTGCCACACAGTCACCCGAACTCGGTCTAAATTCACTTACATTCCCTAGCCGAAATTTGCACCTCCCGAAATTCTAGCATCTGGGACCGATGTCTTCCATTCAAACTAATATAAACTGACCCAAGATTACTGCTGACGCTTAAGGTATTTTACTCCCTCACCTGTGTATGTAAGCGGCTTGCAGGAGCCAAAAAGGCGCCGTAAACCATTTGTTGCCACACTGGCCTGACAAATAACCCGTCGCGCAAAATCGACCCGAGAAATGTTACACATTCTTGCCAGGACGTCTGGGAGGGAGGGTAGATACCAGAGGAACAAGAGGGCAGAGTGGCAGGGTGGAGTGGGAGGAGGAGATAGCGGAGACCAAAAAGGCAGGAGGGGCAGGGAGAAGTGGTAGGAGATGATGGAGACCAGAAGGGCAGGAGGGGTAGGGGTACGTAGGAGAAGGCGGTGGAGACCAGAGAGGCAGGAAGAAGTTGGTGGAGAAAATGGTGGAGAGCAAGAGTCCGGAGGAAGTGGGAGGGCAATCATTCTAGTGTGTGTCCAGATCTTTGGCCATAAACTATACACTTTACGTGATAAACATCTCCGGATAGGTCAAAGCGTCAGTAGTACCTATAATCTAGCCTTTTGTTAAGCTGTGATAACGTCTTGTAATCTGCTGATTTTATCACTTTCTCCATTTACATGTTTTAGTTTACTCATTCAGAGGTGGAGCAGTCTGCTGTCTATAGCTAAGAGAATACTTCCCGACTTAGAGGATAATGTGAATCTAGTGCCAGAAAGGCGACTAAGATAATGGCCTCTTGTGGTGAGGTGAGGACCAGCTAATACTCCGAGCACTATGGTGAGGCTTCACTGTAGAGTCAACATCCTACTCATCACGTCTCACTACTGAGTCCGTACAGACTCCCACTAATACATGCGGATAAGACCATCACCTACAGACGAGGACAGACAACTAATATTACTAATATTACACTGTAAATACAGTCTCGCCCCCAACTGGTTCGTCTGATCAAACTATCATAAATGTGTCTATTCTAACGGCACCTGCCCCGCCAGCGGTCCCTTCTAAGCGTAAATACTGGCATTTGAACAAAGCTGACTGGAATAACTTACTTATCTTCCTTTCTGACTTTCCTTGGGTAAATAACTGTCTCTTATGTGGTGATGCTTCTGTCTCCGCCAAATGCATATCAGAGGTTATTCTTGCGTTAATGGAAGCATTCATCCACTCTTTCTCAAAGACTACTACTACATCCAATCCAGGGTTCAACCATTCCTGTTCTGTGGCCATTCAGACAAAGGATCAGGCATATCAGGCTAGGAAAAACTCTCCTTCCTCTGGCTCCCATTCAGCTTTTATCACTGCTCGCAATCGCTGCATGCACGTTATCCTTGAGGCGAAGCGTTCCTTTATTAAAAGGAAATGCGATAACCTCTCCTCCTCATCCATGGATAGGTCTTTCTGGTCTTTAGCTAAGGGCACCTCTATCAACTTCTGTCGCTCTACCTTTCCCTCACTTTTCTGTTCTGACGGTATTGTAGCTGTCTCTTCCGTTGACAAAACAACTCTCTTTGGTTCCCGTTTCTCCTCTAACTCCACCTTGGATGGCTCTAACATTCCCTCACCCCCTGATATTCCTCTTACTAATCTTATGTCTCTTCCCGTAATATCTTTTCGGACTGTCCGAAAAGCGCTTCTTTCTCTGGACACGAGCAAAGCTTATGGTCCTGATGGCATCCATCCCCGTGTACTGAGTGTGCCTCTGACCATGCACCTGTGCTTGCTCGTCTGTACCGTTTCTGTTTCAAAACCAAAACTTTTCCTTCTCCTGGAAACATGCTTTGAAATATCCCATTCCCAAGAAAGGTTACAGTCCTGACCCCTCTAACTATCCACCTATTGCTTTGACATCTACCATTTCCAAAACCTTTGAATCCATCATGAAGTCCCATATCCTTAAACACCTCGGAATATCACAGTCTTCTCTCTGATCACAAGTGAGGTGAGATCCACTATGATATTCTTTCCTATCTCAGTAATGTCTGGTCATCATCACTGAAAGATTTTGGGGAGTCATATGTAGTTGCCCTTGACATATCTAAGGCTTTTGACAGGGTTTGGCTTCGGGGTCTCAACTCTAAGCTCCCATCTTTTGCCTTCCCTCCTTTACTTTGCTCCTTCATATCTAGCTTCCTATCCGACCGATCTATCTCTGTGGTTGTTGATGGATCAACCTCCCCCACTTTCTCCAACAGCGGTGTCCCTCAAGGTTCTGTCCTGTCTCCAACACTTTTTCTCCATTTCATCAACGATATCCTCTCCACAAATAATCCAATACACTCATACCCTGACGACTCAACACTGTATTCATCCACATACTTCAATTTTGCTCCCTCTTCTCTCACTCGTTCTGCATCTCGTCTTGACACAGCCTCCTCAATAAACTCAAACTTGGACAGGATATCTCAGTGGGATACACAAAATCTTGTTAAGTTTAATGCCTCTAGGACCCAATTTCTACCCATCTCTATCGAAAATTCCAACTCTCGTCTCTCCTTCGACGGTTCTGTAATCCACCTCTTGACTCAATGAACATACTTAGTATTACTAACATTCACTCGTTCCTGGAAACCCCACATTAGGGAATAGCAAAGTTGCCTGCAAGAAATTGGGTCTCCTCTTTAGATGTCGAAACTTCTTTTCCGAGAAGTTGCTCCGTTTATACAAGGGATTGATTTGTCCTTGTATGGAGTACTGCTCTCACATTTGGGGTGTTTCTAGTTTTGTATCCTTACTTGATAGAGTCAAAAGCGGTCAGACTTATAAAGTGTCCCAGGCTAACTTCCAAACTTGACCCCCTTGCCCTTCGCCGCAATGTTGGTTCATTTTCCTCCTTCTGTAGGTATTTGTCTTTTGCTCACGAGAACTGGCTGCTTGTGTGCCCCCACCACTAGCTAGACCATGCAATACTCGGCAAAGTGCTGCGTCACGTGATTATTGTGTGGCCAACAGCAACTCAAGTCTGGGCCAGTTTGACACCTGCTTCTTTCCCTACACTTTGAAGCTTTGGAACACTCTACCTTCTCATGTCTTTCCCAATAACTATGACCTGGCACATTTCAAAAGACAAGTTTTTCACTTTCTCAAAAATTCGTAAATACTTTTCCTCGTCTTTTCTTTTTCCATTTAATAATTCTCTCAATATTTCAGTTACGGCCCGGCCTTGATGTGGACTTTTGTCCGCGACTGGGGCCTTCAACATAAAAAAAAAAGACCAACTATTAAGCAGTGACTATCTAATTCTTGGAGACTACACGTACCAGATATAAACTGTGATAAATTCGTAAAGATTACGACAAGCAGGTTCGCAATACAGCACACACAGACAATGACTAAAACATACAGACCAGGAGTAACACAAAGACACCAGGAATTCCTATAACGAAATTTGGAGGGCAGAGAGCAGCTAGCCAGACGACATCCAGCAAACCCACTCTGGTCTTGCGAGGTGAGCGGGGAGCGAGGCAGCAGACAGGAAAATAACGGGAGGGCGGCATACCTCCCAGGGGCGCGGGCAATAAAATGGTGCAGACGACGTGCCGAAATATTGGACACTTCTTGGAGAGTCCCCTTTTATTGGCTTTCATTCTGTCCCGCCCTGCTCTCTTGCTATCGGAAATTTCCCTAATATTTCTAGTCTGTCAATTTCTGTGGAGAAACAGATCATTACTAAGTAGATTATTTCTGGGCAGCAGCCGCTGGTGACACTGGCTATGGCCTGGAGGAGATGCCTCGCCTGCTTCAGGACGAACGGCGGTGGTCATCACTGTGGGGATGGGTGCTGAAGGCGACCAGCGTAACGACGGCGGTGTTGGCATACCACAGAACAGGTACATTCTACACTGTGGCCGCTGCAGGAGGACGCCAGGCCGACCACGCACCTATATCGCCTTATCTGTATCATGTCCACCCTCTAAAGGTGGTCGGGCGGCCACACCGTGGTATGCGAGATGAGAAAGTGATCTAACAGACTCGAAATGGTCCCTGCACATACACCAGGCGGTCCGTCACGGAGCCAACACGCTGACCTTCCGCGTACCTTGAGGCCATCACCGGCCGACTGCGCCCCGCTACACCACACAACACTCGTGCTTCCAGCCATGGCAGGCCACTCACCTCTCCTGCAGCCCGAATGACCTTCCGAGGCAGCCCGAACTTTGTGTTCTCTCAGAGATCCTTCAGGTTTGCATTGTCAGCATCCACGTGGCTGCCTGACCGGTGGAAATTCTGATGCCTCTCACAGCCGTCTTGGGACCCGATACGATCCATCTCAAAGAGTGTCTATCCCTGGTGCTGGCCTGCACCTAGAGCATCACATCCCGGGTCTTGGTGCTGAGTGTGACATCCCGGGTCCTAGTGCTGAGCGTCACATCCCGGTTCCTGGTGCTAAGACTCCCAACGTCATAGGGACAGAAGGCACTGACCAGATGTTTACCCTGCCTCCCCCTGTAGGGTGTCCGTCTCTGGGGTGTTCCTCTCCTGACGCCAGGCGCCGCAGTCAAGCCATAAGGACTGAACTCAGCACCCCCCCAAGCCTGTGCTATAACTACGAACTGCACCATCCTTCACCAGCCTGGACCGCCAACCGCCAAATGGATCGGTTAGAGAAAACAGAGTAAAGCAATGGTGGAAGATGACGACGGTGGGTGAGGACGTTGTAGCATCTTCAGACTTCACCTGCCTATTCCACACACAATGTTAATTATCTCGCATGGTATTTGCTGTCCTTCATCAAGTTTCCGTGCAGTGTTTGCAGGCAGAAATGGGGGAAGAAAATTCCCTCTGACAAGACGAAATACGAAATACTTGTTTACCGAAGCAGAGCGGCCAACAATCTGCATATTCCCACTCAAACACCAACACAACTCTATACCAAGCCTGCCAACACACACACACACACACACCCCTGCGCCCCAGTAAATATAGTGAAGCGGCTTGCCTGAACCACACACCACAGCTCACCTCCTCCCCCGTACCCTATCCTCCCGTCAACCTCACATCACAGCTCACTCCCGTATGCCATCCTCCTGCCAACCTCAGCAACCTGAACCTCACACCACAACACCACCCCCGCAAGTCATCCTCCCGCCAACCTCCGGTACTTTCCCACCGCAGGAGACTGTCGTGTTGCTATTACAGTCCAGAAGGAGAGTGTCGGGCAAATATTGTCCTGGCAATATTCCGTTACCAGCGGTGGCGGCTCTGGGACTGCTGGGACGGGATGGCGTTCCTGCAGTAATATTTCTAATGACAATAACACTATAAGGGAAATATATGTGCTAACGCGTATCTGAGAGACTTTATTCTAAAACGAAGCTAAAGATCAGGAACGATGAAATACGAGAAGTGCTCGTTGTATAAGAAAGTAGCTCTTTCGAAACTCAAAGAGACCAGTAACTTAATTGATCGAGTAAGTTATGCAAGTTTGCGTCGAAAAGCATGAAGAGTGCATTGCCGAAAATAGGAAAGGAAACCTCAAGGAGTTTCTTTTAATTATGTTAGAAGCAAGAGTCATTACCAAGTCAGTTGGTCCACCAATTACGGAAAAAGCTGACCTGGTTCAAGCCAACAAAAACAGCAAATATTTTAAATGATTTCTCTGCGTCTATATTTACGGTTGAAGACACAACTCATGTTCCCGAATCCACTTATGTTGCTAAGAGGGGAAAAAACTCTTCAACATACTGACATAAAGGTGGTGTAGCGGCTAGCGTTCCTGACCGTGACGCACCCAAGGGCAGCCCAGGATCGAGCGCATAGGTTCGAACCCTGCTTGCGGCAGTCGGCCCACAGTCAACCCAGCTGTTCATCCACCCCTAGGGGTTGGCCGATAAAATGGGTACCTGGCTTAGGCTAGGGCGTGTTCACATTATATATATATATATATATATATATATATATATATATT
>JAYMFT010422269.1:0-17573 GCA_038088735.1 Panulirus argus
GACACGCAGGGAATACGTGGGAAGTATTCTTTCTCCCCTATCCCCAGGGATATATATATATATATATATATATATTTGTTGTTGTTGTTGCCTGCCCCAGGAGTCCTTTCTATCATTACGAAGCTCCCACAGTACTCAGGAAGCCAGCCATGTCCACTGGAAGGGATCAAAGTTCATTTAGTCACTGATGTGTGTGTGTCTTTTGTGGAGAGAGAGCAGGGCAGGTGAGTTGTAAGTGTTTATTGCTTAGTTGTAGTAGTTGCAGCATGGGCATGAAGGGTCTTAGGAAATGCTGAAATGGTGTTTGAAGTGTTATATGGATGGATAATGTCCAGAGTATAGAAAGGAAAATGTGATGTGCTTAACTGGTAAGTGTGGCTCCTGATGGGTTTATGTCTGGTAGTTTGGAGTTTAAGCCAGGTAACTCAGTGACAAGCCCTGAAGGGAGGATGAATAGCTGGGTGAACTGCAGGGCGACTGATGCACTCAGGATTTAAACTCACTTCACCACCACTTAATAATAATGTCCTGTGTAAAGTAGTTTAGCTTTAAAGAAGTTAAAATATTGGGGACTTCAGAAGACAGTACCAGAACTGGTTTAATGTAGTTGCATATTGTTGTCCATAGTCACAGTTTTGGAAGGCTTAAATGCCATGCAGTGGTGGAACTCACTCCTTCTAGCAACATTTCTGATGCAACTAAAAGCTCACATGAGTGATGCAAGCACTTTACTTGGTCCTGATTTAACTTTCTACAGGTGTCACTTGCTGCCAAAATGAGTTTCAAACATACATTGAGTGATCAAGTATGGAAATCTCTGGGATGAACAAATCCATGGTTCCCATTGGTTTTGATGAGTCACTTCCAGACATGGGAAGGACAGACAACAGGAGACCTGATGGTTCATGATGAGGTTCTCTCTCTAGTTACAAGTAACTTAATGGTACAAACAGGACAGTAAAGCAAATGGCATCTCCCCACCCACCTCTTACTTTGGCCCAACAGATGGAAGGAATATAACACCATGTATTAGTGTTTGGGGAAAGCATTACTACTATAGCAATATGCATGTTATATGCTGAAATGTGAATGGGAAAAGTTCCCTCTTGATTTTACAAAAGCCAGAATTGGGACTGGACTTTGAAATTGAATGATGGGTTTAAATATCTTTTCGTAAAGTAAGATAATTTACTCATAATAGATATCCTTGAATATCCCTGGGGTAGGGGACAAAGAATTCTACCTTCATATTCACTATGTAGTGTAGAAGGCAACCAAAGAGGGCAGAAGAAGGGGGTTGGAAATCCTAGGCTTCATGTATTTCAGTTTCTAAAAGATGGAATTAGGAGCCAAGCAGGGAGTGCACATCCTCCTCAAAGGCTTGGGCTAGAATGTCTGAATGTGTGAGTGTAACCAAGATAGGAAGAGAGGAGAGACAAGTAGTATTTTTGAAAAAAGAAACCTGAATGTTCTGGCGATGCTTGAATCAAAGCTCAAGGGTAAAGGGGAAGAATGGTTTGGAAAACCCTTAGGAGTAAAGTCATGGGTAGTGAGAGGACGGTCTAAAGAAGTCGTAGCACTACTCCAGAAGCAGGAGTTGTGGGGGTGTCTGAAAGAGTGTAAAGAAGTGAATTCTAGACTGATATGGGTACAAATCAAAGTGGGTGGCATGAGGTGGGTGATTATAAGTGCTTTTGCACCTGGCCATGAAAAGAAAGATCTTGAGAGGCAAGTGTTTTGGGACCAGCTGAGTGAGTGTATCAGCAGTTTTGAAGCAAGAGACTGGGCATTAGTTATGGGTGATTTGAATGCGAAGGTGATTGATGCGGCATTTGAGGGTATAACTGGGGGCATTGAGTATTCGGTATTATAAATAGAAATGGTGAACAGCTTGAAGACATGGGGGGGAAATGAGAATACCTGGTTTGACAAGAGGGACATACACAAGATTATGTATGTGAGTAGAAAAGATCATCAGCGGGCATTATGGATTACATATTAATTGATAGGTGTGTAAATGCAAGATTTTGGATGTAAATGTGCTGAGTGGGGCAGCTGGTGGGATGTCTTATCACTATATCATGGAGACAAAGGGGAAGATTTGTAGAGGTCTTAGGTAAAGAGACTTGTGTAAAGGCATACCAGGAGTTTAAGTTTGAATTGGCAAAAGATGAGAGTAATGGGGAGTGGGTGAGACGAGGAATGGGAGGTATTTAGGGAAGCAGTGCCAGCATGTGCAAGAGATGCATGTAGCATGCGAAAGATGGGTGGTGGGCAGATTAGAAAGGGTAGTGAGTGGTGTAATGAAGAAGTAAAGTTGCTTGTGAATAAGAAAAAGGAGGCATTTGGGTGGTACTTACGGGAAGGATTGCAAATTATTGGGGAATATAAAAGAGAAAGTGGTAAGAGATCAAGAGGAAGGTGTAGGGGTCAAAAAGGAAGGCAAATGAGAGTTGGGTTGGGCAAGTATCAGTAAACTTTAGGGAGAATAAGATGTTGTAGAAGGAGGTTAATAATGTGCTAAAACAAGACAGTAAATAGGGACATTGATGAAGGCAGCACAAGGGGAAGTGGTATCTGTTAGTGATGAAGTGAGGAGGACACTGAGTTAGTATTTTGAAGGACTGTTGAATGTGGTAGATTAGGGCATTTGGAAGGTGGTATGTGAAATGAGAGTATCATGGAGAGTGGTTTGGTGAAGACAGAAGAGTAGGTGAAAGCCTTATGTACGATGAAATGTGTCAAGGCAGCTAGAGTGGATGGAATAACTGTTGAATTTATAAAGAAAGGGGGTGACTGTTATTGTATGGTTAGTTTGAGTTTGTTAGTGTATATATGGATCATATGTAAAGAATCAGTGAAGAAAGAGTGATAAAGAGAATATATGGTGGAGGGAACAAGGAGAATGGGGAGACCAAACTGGATATGGAATGATGTGAAATGATGGATTGAAAAAGATGTTGTGCAGTCGGGGCCTGAACATGCAGGAAAGTGAAAATGGAGGCATGGGATAGAGAGAATTGGAATGATGTGGTATACAGGGGTAGATGTGCCATCAGTAGACTGAACTAGGGCATTTGAAACATCAGAGGTAAACCACAGAAAGGTCTGTAGGGCCTGGTTAAGGATAGGGGCTGTGTTTTCGGTGCATTACAGATGACAGCTAGAGAATGAATGTGAGTGGATGCAGCCTTTCTTCATCTGTTCCTGCCACTACATCACTAATGCAGGAAATGACAGTACAGTATAAAAGACGAGGAAGAAAAAAGATGTCAATTAAGTTTTCTCTGGCTCTAATTTTAAGACTCTGATTGTCTTTGTACGTACCACTTCTGGAAGTAGGTTACTCTAATGTTCTACCACTCTACAGCTGAAAAAGACATTTGTCCATGTTGTTGTCACGTCTCCTACCTTATATCTTGATATAGTTCTGGTCTACAAATCTCTCTAAATAAATATTGTGTTCAAATTACCTATATTTTGAAAATTTCTATTACATCTCAGATTCTGTGCATTTTTTGAGAGAATTAGTTTAGATCTTTGAGTCTTTCCTCTTTAAGCTTATTTCTGAGTGAAAGGATTTGTTTGATTAATTTTTGACTTCATTCTAATGTTTCCTCATCAGTGATCAGGTTTGGTGACTAGAACTGAAGAGCTCACTGTATTTCAATTGAGATCTGACCAGATGATACAAAGAGTGAGTGTTGTATTCTTTATCTATGATGCTCATTCTCTCCAGGAACTCCTAACAAGGGGGTAGCCTTGGTAAAAGCTTCTCCACTTTTCCCTGTCCTTACATGCTTCCCTTGCATATACGATTCCACACATTCTTTCACCATTTCTCTTACCCAGGTACTCCCCCACTCTATTTTCCCATGTCACAGGTGGTGACATATTATAATTTTATTTGTTGACAAATTATGGAACACAGGTATAAGGGCTGTATTGTAACAGTTTTTGCAATAAAGATACAAACACTTGAAAAAAGTTTCTCAAAATTATATCTCTTAGTTTAATTCCCTTTTTTCATGCTATATATTGGAACCACGTAAAGTTTTAAGATATAGCATGTTTTAATGTCCCCACTGTTTGCTTGGAAGACTCAGTCCCTTACTCTTTGGAAGTAATTTGTACTACTAAGCTTAACTTTCATCAAAATGTATGCCATCAGTTTGCTATGAAACATGCTGCTATTACAGATATGACAAGAGAGCTGTTGGAACGGAAAGTGACATATTGCCGGGAACTCTTGGAGTTAGCTGATATCATAGATCCTGGACTGAGTTTGTTTCGGGGAACGCTTCTATTTGAGCTTCAGGCTGCCCTTGTAGCCCTGGCAAAGATGCTTCTCTCGAATGAAATCATAAGCAAGGATGGAACACAGGTAAACTCTAATGTCTTACTTATTCCAATAACATGACCAACAATATTTTTACCACAATGTAGGGGACTGACATGAAAGGCCTTAACTCAGTTTCTGTTAAGTACATTATGAAAGCAATGGTTCTGTAATTCCACCTCTTAACTCTAGGAACATACTTGTTTTTACTGAAACATCCACTCTTAGCTTGAAAACCCAACATTTTATAAACAGATAAGTCTCCTCTAAGAAACGATGAGTCCTATCTAGATGTCAAAATTTTTTTTCTTCTGACCAGTTGCTCCACTTATACAAAGGATTGAACCATCCTTGTATGGAGTACTGCTCTCACATCTCAGGTGGTACTAGCCCTGCTTCCTTACTTAACAGAGTTGAATTGAAAGTAGTCTGACATATAAACTCTCCCAGGCTAACTTCAAAACTTGACCTGCTTGCCCTATGCCACAATGTTGGTTCAGTTTCCCTCTACAATAGGTATTACTTTGGTTTTTGCCCCCAAGAGCTGGTTGTATGTGCATACCCACCACTAGCTAAAACCATGCAACACTCAGCAGGCTGCTGTGTCACATGAATACTGTGTGGCTGTTGGCAACTCAGGGGTGGGCCATTTTTTATAACTGTTTCTTTCCTTACATCTCTAAGATATGGAACTATACCTCTTACATCTTTCCCAATAACTATGACATGAAACACTTTAAAAGACAGGTTTTTGTTTTCGTCTAGAATTTGTAAATACTTTCCCTTGTCTCTTCTTCCCTTTCATTAACAAAAACCTTTAAAGGAAAACCCAAATTTACAGATAAAATTATAATAGTATTGGTAGTACAGTTCTTACATAACAAACAGGATCATTTTAATAGGCTCCTTCTCAATCATAGATGTCAAGACCTATGTTAATACTGCTTCACCTCCTGATGTTGCATTCATTTGTATTTTTATATGGTTCAAATGTATAATTTCTGTTTAAAAATTGTTTTATTTTTCTCATTATATTCCTTATTTTATATCTCTTTAGATTAGGACATCTTTTATTTTAGTATCAGTAACATAGTACTTCAGTTGGAAATCTTTACTAAGTCTTTCTTTAATTTGTTAATCTTTACTCTACAAAAATTAATCCTTCATCAAGTAATAAAATGTTGCATGGTCAAACAGTGCATTTTCACAGAAACCAGTATTGTACATACAATATGTCGAAGTAGAGTAAACAATTATACAGACTTGCTTTTCCATAACACATACTTGATGCAAAGTGAAACCATTTGCTGCTTACAAAATAATGAGAGATGTTTTCTGTGGGCAACATCATTCATCAGGGGTGTTAATGGTTTCCTTTACTGTTTGCAAAAACTGTTAAAACTATTATGCTCCCTTTTTCTTTGATTCATCAGGACTACATGACAGAAGCTGTGAAACATCTTAAAGAAGCCTCAGAAATCCTCAAGCATGAACCAGAGATGGAAAAGGGTGGCCTGGATGCTAAACTGAAGATGTTATCAGAAGAACTTGATATTTAAAACTATAAAACATAAAAACTTGCTAAAATCCAGGTGAAATTTTACATATTTTGTAAATTCCCAATTAAAGAAAAATAGTATCACTACTGGCCATTTCGCAGTTATTCAGGACAAAAATATTGCAATACTTAAGCACGTGATTAGGTCGAAGATTTGTCAGCGTAGGACTTTGTGTCAAGAACACAGTCTAAGGAAATCATTTTGTTATTTTTATATAGATCCTTAATAAACATAAATATTGTGTATTTTAGAAATGCTAATAAAATGTCTTTAATTGAAACACTAGTTTTTCTTGAAACTGAAACAGTACTGTGTTCTGAATTATGTGGTTGTCAAGCTACACTCCTTTGACCTAGGAAGCTGTATTTGATTTCTGCCTTATCCACATGTGGACTATTGGCATTCTTCCACAAACTTACCACATGTGGACTACTGGCATTCCACAAACTTACAATCTCTCTGTCACACAGAACACTTGATAACACATCTCATTCTTCGTAACTCTAGATTTTCCTGCTGTGAGTGCTATGCGTTAGTACTGCTTTTGGCAAAATGGTAGGACCAATAGATAGTAATAGGTAGAAACAATTAGACAGGAACAATAGGAAGAAGTAGTCAGTAGGAAACACTGTGCTAGAGTTGCCCTCTGCCAGAGGCCTGTTAAGTGAAGCACTAAAGGCTAAGCAGCAGCACTGGCATTCACTTCATATGGAGACTATTGCCATGGCCACCCCTTTAAGGGAGTTTCAGGAAGGAAAAGGTGTCAGAGACAAACTATTGCCCATGAAAAAAATGCCAAAAAAGACTGATTTCCGTGTGAGATGGCTATCATTCAACCTACATTCTAATAAGAATACATATTTGCTTCACAGTTACACAAGGTATATTCATATCATCTCTGAAAGAGAAAATATGACTCAGAATAGACTAGTAGGTTAAAGGCAGCACCAATAGCTCATCCTTTGTTGGGTTGCCATCTCTGGCTAGCCAACAGAGCCTACAATGCCTGGAATTCGACTTGTGGTGGGAAATTTTGTGCATAGATTCATACTAAATGCAATCTTCTAAGTAGGTGCAGAATGATACTAATAGTACCAAATGATTATGAATGGAGCATTTGCAGGAAATGTTCAGCCAAAGTACATTTCTGTTATTCTCATTTCTTCACAACAAAATGACTTACCATGAGCTGTGTACTGCTTAATAAGCAATGTAATGATGTTTCTGGAGTGTCTGCTGGTGGTAACGTTACAAGCAAGAAGTCAACTTCAATAGGCTATATCATCATCAGTGGATGAAAAGGAGTAGTGAGTCATTAAGGACCTTCCCCTCCCAAAGTAGCCTAACTTACCCTGCTCCTGCATGCAGATGAGCTCAATGCTGCAGGTGCCCAAAGAATTTGATTTGGGGTTACAGAACTAACTTTGCCAAGTACTTACTAATTCGCAACACCACTCCCACGATGACTTTTTAAGATTCAAGACTATTTTAACTGATTTCTTTTTACCAAATTTTCTCCACTCATGAGACAAGAATGATGGGGCTTTCAGGCTTTGATTACCATTTAAAGTTTCACGCTTCAATGGTGATATAAACCTCAAATGTCTTGATCATTAAAATATATTAAAACTGAGGACACACCACAAGAAAGAAGCCAGACTAAAGAATCCTTCACATATAAGTCTTTCAGAGAGGGAGGAGAAATACGACTGACAAAACAGTGTAAGCTATGGTAGCATCTTACCTCTAAAATGTTTGCCTGGGACTCTTGTTGTTTGGCATTTCACTGAGGGAGGCAAGGCTGTCTGGTAGTATCATGCAATATCCTAGCTCACCCTGGAAGAAGGAACAAGAAAAGGTGCCCAAAAAACTGATTTCCCATCTGTATAGGGCATGGCAGATCATTCCATTCAGAGGCCACTTTTAAATGATAATTCTGCCTCATTCAATCATTTTTTTTTTTTATGAATATTGTAAGGTTTGGCCTTGGGACACTGCTCTTGAAGAAAAACAACAAAAAAACTAACAAAACCTAGACAATAAGAATGCTACTCACAAAAGCAGGAGAGACATTCATGAAAAAGAAAAAAAAAAAAACTATGAATATAAACATGAAAAACACAAGAAATTTACGGGCAAGCTAAAGAGATTACTCAAGTATTTGTAACATCTCATAACAAGAGTACTGGTACAAGGAACCTTCATCCCTAGACATAATGCATATACCCTCATGGTTGCTGCAACCTACAACCAGTTCAGGCCAAAGGGATGCTGCCAGGTGCTGGGCAACATGCTCACCTCTAAAGATAAGAAAACATCAAGAATGCAAACTGCAGAAACGAATTATTTGAAAGGAGCAAACAGTATAACTAGACGGAATGAAGAAAGTAATGAAGGGTTGTATGAGAGATTAGGTATGGCATGGAATGCAATGGCAATGAACTGTGGAGTGGAACAGCAGGTGAAATGTAATACTTTGAGGTGGTTTGGGCATTTGGAAAGAATGCAAGACAAGAAGTTTAAAAGGAGAGTATAAGACTGTGATTAAAGAGGTTGGTGTGAGAGGAAGACCACCTGTAACATGGGGAAATAGACAGGAAGAGTACTGGAGGGAAAGATATAGGGAAAGAATGCATGGAATGGTGGAAGCCAAGGAGGCATGTGAGGACAGGAATTCCCAGAGGGAACAGGTGTCAGATATGAAAACCAATACCTCCACTGCTAATTACTCTTTGCAAGCACACAAGAGTATCAATGCAGCACTTGAGTGCTTCACACACATGCAAATGCAGTACTTCAGCAAGCAAACATGGACAGGCAGACCATTTACAATATCCAACACCCCTTGAGGGGAAGGTTATAATCAAGTATGGTCAAACTACAATATAAAGGTTAAAGTAGGATGAAAAAAAAGAGAGAGAGAGAGAGAGAGAGAGAGAGAGAGCTTTACAGTAATTCATAGAGAAACAAGTTAGTCCTCAATTCTTTTCCAATCTTTACATAAATGGAGAATGAATACACAAAAGTCTCAGATAACACACTGCTTGCAGCTGAGTATACAAGCTGAGAAATCTATGCAAGGTCAGCTACATCTTGCCCAGTGGGACAGTGGAAGAGGTGGCGACAATTGGTCTAGGTAATTCTAAAAAGGGATCCTCTCTGGTAACAAAAGACTGAAGTCAGTGTAGCCAGTCACTGGACTCTGCCCCCTGACTGGTTTGACCTATTTCATGCTGCCAACTGCTATGACAAAATGGGTACCAATGTCTTCAGCCAAGTACAAACAATAAGGTAGCAATGGGAATAATTAAGGAATAGGGAGAAAAAAAGACAAAAGTGGGAAAACACTAAGTTTACTACTGTAATATGAAAATGAAAGCAGTTATAGTGTGACTGAAATGAAATAAAGTGAACAACTGAAAGGAAGTACACTGGAGACCAAATATAGCAACCCCACCCACTCTCCACACACACACACCAATCATGGGTTTTGGTACTAAACTGAAGGTCAGTCCTGATGATAATGCTGAAAGAAAGAGAGTACGAGTCATGAAAAACATACGTCAGAATTTCACAGTCGACTAATGGAAGGAAATAAGGAGATATCAAATCTGTCAATGCTAACACTCTAGGATGCACTGGTAAGTTGAGTACTGTGGGAACTAGTTTACAAATGTGTCAAATTTACTTACTATTTAAGAGTCCAAGATTTTCCAGTTATCCCTCCAATGCTATATTACAATATCCAGTCCATTCACAAAGTCTGATACAATTTTTCACCTACCTTTTCCAAGATTCTAAACTCCTTCATGGGATTTTGAAATATTGCATATTCTTGATATTTATTATTAAATATTGTATTCCAAAATTTTATACATTAGAAACAGTTTCTTGTCATTACAGACACTGTACAATAAAATCTTTGCTTTTCTGCTGAGTTCTAACAAACTCATATCCTTTTGCATCATAACATTTATACTAACTGAATCCATTGAGTAAGAAAATACAATTACTCACCAGTACATTCAATACAGTACATTACTTTCAATTAAGGTATTTCTCTAAATATTTTTCAAACATACATTTTTTGTAACATTTTAAAGCACCAATTGGTATAGTTATGGTGAGTTTACAAGGAATCTGATGATATCTTAAAAATAATTTTATGAGAAGATAATTTCTATGAAAACCCAGAACACTTAAAATGAATAAGAAGTGTTAATTACTTGTCCTAGTCAAAAACCATACGTTTACCCTTAAACTGGTTGATGGAAGCCGTCTGTTCCTTCTCACGTAATTTGGCTCGCCATGATGGATGGAGAGACAACAGGTGTCCTTCTGGTGCTGCTTCACCTTTAAAAACATCCAAAGACCACAGCTGTCATCCCATTTATTGGACTTGAACAGAACAAAAATCCATCAATATAGAATAAATTACCTCTTGTCTCTCAGTTGAGGTTATTCATGCAAGCTCTTATAAGGCATATACATCTTTGCAGAAATCCTAATCTGCACCTTTTATGAATTCACATTAAATCTTAAAAGCCAATATCAATTAAGCTATTTCCTGTTGCATGGAAAAGTAACCTCCAAAGCATAAAAATGTGGTTTTTATCAATGGACAATTATTTAGTAAATTTACCTCATAGAAGCGAGTATGGAGCTATGAGCACATGGATAAATTTGGTTCAAAACAAAGAATGAAAACTCATTTATGGCCAATATCTCTGCAAGCATGTGTAAAACACTGGATAAATGAACTTTCTCATTAGAAAATAACTGAAGGTGGCTGGGATGGAAATGATTCTCATCATATCACAAGGTTATTGAACGTGTAATTCACATAAATATAGTTCACTAAATCATCAAGCACGCACAGAATTAAGCTTAGGCACCAAATACTTTGCAAAACATTAATTCATTTCACAATTCTTTGGGAATATAATCAATATCATGAAGACCTGGGTTAACCTCCCACTTTAAAGTTCTGAAAAACACTGGATGTTTTACGTTTGTTAGAAATTAAATTTTTCTCACCTTTCACTGGTGGTACAGGACCATCCTTCCTTTCTGGCAGAGGAATCATGTTAGGATTACTGCTATCACTGAAACAAAAATAATATAGTCAATAAAAACAGCATATACTGCTACATTTGAAGCATCAAGCAGCAACATACCAACCTTTCTCAGGGAATATCTTGTCTCTTAATTATAAAAATTGCACACTACATAGTTCACAAACTGGTTCCATGAAGCAGAAAGTCCAAGCAATCTCAAAACAGAACAAAAGTATTTTACCTTTGCCAACACAACTGCTTGTTGAACCGACCCCCCGCTCTACTTCTTTTGGATTTGCTACCGACTCTCTGATCTTGATGACCCAGATTAGAACTCCTGCTAAAATGCTTTCCTCTTGGAAATCCTCTGCTGTGCACTTCATCCACTTGAACTCTGCCTCTTCTAGTTCCTGGTCTTTGGCTTTCACCTCTCCTACCTCCTCTTCTATACTTTCTCTCTTCTTCATTTCTATACCCCCTACCAAGACATTTTCTGTTGTCTTTCTTATAACCCAAATCTCTATTAACATTTTCACTCATGAAAAGCTTTTCTCCATTATCTTCTTGCTTTCCTTTAACATCATTTCTTTTACCACCTCCTCTTCCCCTGTGCCCTCTGTGGCCCCTATCTCCTCTCTGTCCTCTATTTCCTCTACGCCCTCTGTCCCATCGTTGTCCTCTGTTTCTTCCCTGTCCTCTGTCACCTCGTCCCCTATTTCCACCGCGTCCCAATTCATCAGAATTCCTGTATAAATTTTTTTTGAAGTATTTGCTAGTATCTAAAACACCATTATCATCTGAATCCACAGCATCACTGTGGGAGTTCCTTAGGGCACTTTCTTTGTTATCTGACTCACAGTCATCTGTTCCTTCATCATCTTCACTCTCTTCATCATCTTTACCTGATCCAAGGAAAAAATTACTTCTTTTTCTACTCTTTTTTGCTTTTTTTGGTTCTGTTTTGCCAAAAAAGAAATCCTCATCGTCAGAATCCATGACCTTATGATCCCCATTTCCCTGAATTGGTTCACTAATATTTCTAAGGTCTAACTGTTTCACTTCTGAGGTGCCAGAGGCTTTATCAATTTTGCTAACAATATGGCAATTTGAGTTCACATTACTTTTCTTTACTGGCATTCTTTTGTTTTCGTCATCACTACAGTCTGATTGATCTTCATTGTCACTTTCATCTGTACTGTCTGAATTTCTATCAACACTTATTTTATGATTCTGCAAATCCTGTTTGACCCTGTTAGATAAATAATCTGAAGGTTCATCATCAATTTCATTACTATCCTCATTATCACTCTCATTTTCACCATTTATGGTACTTGCTTCATTATCTCTGTGCTCACTCTCACTAACATCATTTTCTGAGTCAATATTATCACTCTCATGACTATCATCATCGCTCATGGTGCAATCTTCACTATTTTCTTCTGTCATTTTTTCAACTATTTTTTCATTATCTTTATTTTCCATGGCAATGTTAACCTTGTCACTATCCTCTTCTTTTCCACTTTTTCCCACCCCTGTGCCATTTTCTTTATCCACCTGATCCAAATTTCTCTCTTCCTTCCTTCTTTTCACTACCTTCAAAGACTCAGAATTCATTTTCTTCTCCCTCTTCCTCTTTCTAGTTCTGCTACTAGTTTGTTTCTTTTCTATTTTCTTAGTGGCACTAGTAGCATCCCTAAGGATTTTTGGGTCTATGTCTATATTAGTCAACTCTTGCAGAAGTTTCAGATACTGTTGCTCTTTCTGAAGAAAACTCTCCAGTTTGCCCAACCTCTTTAATTTCTTCAGTTTCTTATCTCGATGACGAACACCAAGGCCCTGGAACACAAAGAAAAAACTGTGAGCTGTAGGAAACTAGCTGTCTCTTTACTAATCCTAGAGAGACAAGTTCATCATGAGAAAGGTAATTAAGTCATACGATGATAATGAACATAATACAGGATAACTCTACCTTCTCATGTCTTTCACAATAACTGACCTGGCTCATTTCAAGAGATGCTTTTCACTTTCTCAAAAATTTGTAAATACTTTCCCTATCTGTTTTTCCCCCTTTCTTAATTCTCTCTACATTTCAGTTAGGGCCTGGCCTTGATGTGGACTTTTGTCTGTGACTGGAGCTTAAAAAAAAAAAAAAAAGAAAAAAAAAAAATATTTTTTTTTTCTTTTGGGTAGGAGCTACCACATGCAGTGTCCACAATAAACCTTGTCCACCTCCCCATACATTTTCAGAGGCAGTCACTCATATATTACTCTGTCATTTCTCCTCTGGCCTTGAGTACCATCTACAGACAACTGGGCATGGAACTGGCAATGTTTCTGAAGTATTCTATGTCCATGGTTTGGGTCCATCGGGTCTTGATCTTCTAAACGAGGCGAAGCACTCATGAGATGTTGCAGGAAGCAGCTGCCTGATTGTGAATTCTGAGCACCCAGTATGCCTAGAAATCACATTATCCCATTTTCTTACTTCCGGGAAAGAATATGGACTTTCTCTTCCCTAAAAAGGTAAGGGACAACCATCTTGAAGCAAAAGATTAATGAAAGAACATTGTTCCCTCTAGATACCCTTATGCACAATAAGGCGAGTTGCTGGTGTTCCTACAGTTAAAAACACTAGTCTGTGTAACCAAATGTACAATGATTTCACCATGAGAGCAACATATGATTGTACCCACAATAAATCTTGGCTGTCTATAGCATTTGAAAATATATGGAGGGCAGACAAGGTCTTTTGCATTCTTAAAAAAAAAAAAAAAAAAAAAAAAAAAAAAAAAAAAAAAAAATAAAAAAATCACAATATGACCTCTTATGATACCTATGATGAGATAAAATTATGTTTAATGTACCAATAAGAACTTCTGAGAGGTTTGTTATTTTGATAGGTATGATGCAATATCCAAGAAAAGTCTGAAAGACTTTTCTTAGATACTGTATCAGGCAGAGATGCATTACTAAGAGAGTTTCCCAAACTTCATGTAAATCTGCCTTCTGTCCATGTGAAAGAACAGATGATAAGGTGAATATGCTGGTAGCTCTCCCAGTACTGTACTACAACTGGACATTTGATATATATAATTGTGACATGCACTTTCTCAGGAAGAATTAGAGCTTAAGACATACCTCAAAGAGCCCCTGAAGCTTCTGAGGAAACAGAGCATGTGTGAGAGCAAACAGCACAAATAGAAAGAGGTTGAAATAAATTGGAGTATGCCAAGGTTGTGTGATTTTAAATAAATGCTAAAGCATGTCAGGGGGTATCCTGAGCCTTCAAAGAAATGCTTTTGCCCTTCAAAGGAAGTTCCCTAAAACATGCGTGGACTGCCTGGAATGAGTCAGTTAACAGAATATTACCTCTTACTTCGATTCAAAGATGTGAATATTCATCAAATCCTTATGGGTGATGTGGGAAAGACATGACTGTGAAAAAGTTAGTATAATTTCATGTAAAGGAGAATGCAGGGATGGTGCTGACATGCATAAGGTATGACAGATGACAGTTTGAAGGAAATATGTAACAAAACATGAAGGTTGGAGGAGGGAAGGATAAATTGTGTATTCATAAAAATTTTTTTAAGGTGTACAGATATATCAAGGGATGCTACAAAGTGAATGACTGCTGAATGCACAATGAAAATGACTGAGTAAAACTGTTTTATTTTGTTTCATACACTTTGAAGAGAGAACTTGCATAGTTTTAGTTTTTTCCCTTTTGTATTTCAAAAGTTGTTTTCTTTAGTAACTAATTTATCTGTTTCCTTATGCTTCTTTCATAAGTCATCTAAAATGAAGGTCTCCTGGCATGTTGATCTATTCTTATTAATACACCTATCCTTCTCTCTATGTGGAGGTCATCTGGAAACACTGCACTACAGTTCCTTGTTAAGGGTGAGGCAATAAAGGCTATGAAGTGGCAGTGGAGTTCACTAGTTATGGAGACTCTCTTGCCATTGCCACTCCCTTGAGAGAGTTTCCGGAGGGAATGGGTGTTAGAGATAGAAATTAAGATCAAGACTACACAATCCTTTTGACTATCTATAACTAACCTTGATGAAGATTGGAATATCTTCTGACCAATTGGTATACTGTTCCCGGAATTTGCTGATGGTAGTACTAATGCCTTTATGTTCTGCAAAACGACACAGTGCCCTCTCCTCTATTTTTGCCTCTGGCTGTACAAGAAACAAATAAAAAAAACTTTAGTGAATTACAATATGGAAAACCTAACTAATATACTCTGAACTTTTGAAATGTGTAGTCTCTTTAGCTCATTCAGTGTACTGCTTTTAGTGTTGATAGTGCTTGAGAAATGAGAATTTGTTCTTTTGATACACTCATACAAAAATGTATTAAGAGTTTGTAATATTAAACATTCATACTGACATCAATATCTGCCTGTTATGTTATTCAGCCTGTGATACAAATGCCTGTTATGAAAGTGCATAACAACTACATAGTTCTGCTCGTAAATAAAGTGTTACAAGCAGGCTGTTACAAATGTTACCTTCATCAATAAACAAAGTACATCACTGTGAGATTCTGTAAAAAAAAAAAAAAAAAAAAAAAAAAAAAAAAAAAAAAAAAAAAAGAGCTCAATTTGGAATATATCTTCAGTATAAAACCCAGTTTTAAAGCACAGAATCTTATGCTCCATGGAGCAACCACACATTTCTGAAGGAGAGATGCCATATGAGGTATGTATGTGTTTTCTGGTAGGTCTTTTGCTGAACAGTTTGCGTGAAAATTTTGTGTACATCGATAATCACTCTGTGACTTTGCAGTTTTTCCTGACGTATTTTTTTTGAGGGGGGGGGAAAAAAAAAGCAATTATATTTGCAAAGTTAAAGTATAATAACTAGAAAACAATATGTAAAAGCGTGTTATGAAAACACTATTCTTCAATGTCATAATGCATATTTTCAGAGTCATCGACTATTATCATGACATGATTTTCATGTTTTCCATAAAACAAAATGTCTCTATCTTTAACAACTTAAAGAGCATCTCAATTAAGTCAAAATCATGATGAAACCTGCACTTTGTTTTTTTTACACCTAAACTCAGTTCTAAAGGAGACAGGACCTTACTGAAAATTTCAATATATCTTTTAAGGTTAATCTTTTTGATACCAATATGAAAACAATATTCATATCAATGATACCAAAATGTAAAAAAACTATTCACATCAGTGATAGCATTATGTAAACATACATTCATCAAAGATAATATCCTCAGCAGTAAACATTTGTGCTGACATTTAGAAATGTCTAATCAATAAAAAACTGCTGGTTGTGGTGTTCTGTACTCAGTTAATCACCTTAAAGCTGCTTACAATGGATAAACTCAACTAATTTCTTTATATTAAAATCATAACAGTACCTTAAAAAAATGTAGAGAATTGGTAGATATTATATCTAAATAGGTGATCAGTGTATCAAAATCAGCTTGAGTTTTTTCATAATAATAATATTTTACAATTTTCTAGCACTTTAACAGATTTACTCCCATTTACCCCACATCCTTTTATCCTAATCATTGTAATGGAAAACATCTTTAACACAAAGTACATCTCACTCACATTATTGCCAATAGCAGCAAATGGCTTCTTATTCAGGAGAGCAAACTTCATCACATCATCTGGATGCAAATGCTGAAAGAAAAATACAGTATGTGATGATGCCATAATGAATTCTTAATAATGAAAAGAACAGTTCTCAGAAACATATTATGGGTATGATATCTGAGCAAGTCTGTGGTCCAATAGAACTGCCATGACTAGTGGCCTCGCTGTAAATCAACAATATTCCAACTTTATTTATGTTTGGAGATAACTCAAAATGAAAATAAGATAAACAGTTCAATAAACCTTTGTTCTTTCCTCAGGCCACTATACCTTCAAAACCTTAACTTCTCCCATGAGTCTGTCTGCCTTACGCTGATACTTCTCCTTTTGTTTATCACTGTCTGTCTTCTTCTCACGTAACTTCTTGGCATTCCTAATAAGTCTTTTGATTACATGATCCTTTCCTTGGCGTGCTAGAGGTCTATTTTTCACCATCTGTGAGGAAATGGAATTAACAAATGTTAGCTTATTTTTTTTTATGCTGAAGGCTCTAGTCATGGACAAAAGTCCACATCAAGGCCGGGCCCTAACTGAAATATAGAGAGAATTAAGAAATGGGGAAAAAAAGATGTAAGGTATTTATGAATTTTTGAGAAAGTGAAAGATCTGTCTTTTGAAATGAGTCAGATCATAGATATTAGGAAAGACGTGAAGGTAGAGTTCCAAAGCTTCGACGTGCAAGGAAAGAAGCAGTTATCAAAACAGCACACCCTTGAGTTGCTGATGGCCACACAATAATCATGCAACGCAGCAGCTTGCCGAGTATTCCGTGGTCTAACTAGTGGTGAGGCACACAAGCAGCCAGCTCTCAGGAGCAAAACCCAAAGTAATACCTACAGAAAAGGGATAGTGAACCAACATTGCAGCATAGGGCAAAGGGGTCAAGTTTGGAAGTTAGCCTGAGACAGTTTATAAGTCAGATTGCTTTCGACTCAACTCTGTCAAGTAAGGAAACAGAGCTAGAACCACCCCAAATGTGG
>JAYMFT010422280.1:0-17573 GCA_038088735.1 Panulirus argus
GATGGTAATATAGGGGAGGAGAGAGGGAGGGAGAGAGAGAGAGAGAGAGAGAGAGAGAGAGAGAGAGAGAGAGAGAGGGGGAGATGGAGGGAGATAAATATTTAGGTTATTGGTATTGTGTGGGCGATTTTTTTGAGGGGTCGATGTTCATGTTACGAACGTTTAATTGGAAACTTGTCTTGGTTTTATGAATTGTGTCCTAGCTCGACTCTGGTCATCCTGCGGATGAAATCTCTACTGTTATTAACGCTATTGAAACAATAAATAAATAAATAAATATATATATATATATATATATATATATATATATATATATATATATATATATAAATATGTTGATTGTTATTCTCAGAGGACAGCAGAGTACAATCTGAGATATGCGATAAGTATTCTATAAAGACAGAAGTCACAGTACTATATCTAGATTGTTTGATATAACCAATTGGTAGGACAAATATAAGCAACTGGGCGGTCAGATATACCCAGCTGAACGGACACATATAATCAGTTAGATGGCCAGATACACCTATATGAACGAACAAATATAACCAGCTAGAGAGGCAAATATAACCACAGCTGAAGAGGCAGATATATCTAGCTGAACGTGCAGATATAACCAGCTAGACGATCAGATATAACCCTATGGACAGGCGGATATACCTAGCAGGACGGTAAGACATATAACCGGCTGTTGAGGTGGATATACTTAACAGTACTGGCAGATATAACCTGCTCGACAGTCAGATGCAAACACATGGACAGGCAGATATGCCTAACAGGACGGGCAAATATACAGCTGCATGGAGAGACAGACAGACTGCCATTGACAGGTAGACAGACCCAGAGACTAAAGGCATTACCCACAGTATATTCCCATGTCACACTGGACACATCACCCCCTCCAGCAAACCCCCGACCCTCACCGCCAACCGCATCGTCTCCCTGCCTCTCTGGCAACCGGAGTCACTCTTCCTTACCACCTGTCACGCCTTAATCTCCTCCTGAATCACATGACGTCATTACGCTACGTCATATCAGAGCCATTGCCCCCAGTTGCCACGAGGAAGGGACATTATCGCCCTTGTAATCCCTGATCACAAAGGTAAAGGTTTCCCATCCCTCTCTCTCCCCAGACGGGGCTATCGAAGGTATGATAATGACACCGAGTCATCCTCCCGAGGTTTAGCTTAGTTAGCTTTCTCTGAGGAGGTTATGCTGCCTGATGCTTGCTGGGATGATAGGGTTGGCTGGCAGGAGGTGCAGTGTGGGTGCTTCGCCTTCTGCTACTGCACTGGGCACGTGCAGTGAAGTACAGAGTCAATGCACGTGGTGCTGTGTCGTGCTGGTCTGTATAGATGATGCAGCGGGTGTTCATGTGTGTATGTGACGTAGCGGATGTCGGTTTAGGTAGCAAAAAGGTTTTTAACATTTTGTGTTTTACCTCCTCTTGCATTATCTTGGACTTGCTTGCCACACTCCACGAGATTTCGAAACTAAAATACAGTAATATCACAGAACGTCATTATCTATTCATTATGCTGTATTTGCTAAAATTTTATGCAAAATCTGAAACTGGCAGATGACTAGCTTCCTCAGCCTAGCTGGTGGGATGGTTAGGTGGGTTGTAGGCCACCAGACGATCAGTTCTGGGTTGTCTCACCAAGACACCAACACCGTATGTCAGGCTACACTGTCAGCTTACGTCTTGGCTTCGTCTTTATCATAGAAGTCCTTGGTCCCCTCAGATACGCCGCGGGAAATGGTTGTGTGTCAGAATTAATGAAATCTTGTTCAGTAAAAGAGTTTGGTAACTGATGATCGAGAAGTAACTCTATACATCATTGGTTTTCACCCTTCTGTTTAGAGTAAAACGCATATAACAACAAAGGCCTTCGCTGGCTAACACCACAAGTGATCGTCTGCTGCCCAGCTCTGACAGCGACTGGTGATTAGGGCTCCTGCCCGTTGGGGTGTCGCTTGATTGTGCTTAGCTCAACAACGACGGGTTACAACACCGCTGGATCAGTATGGTAACTAGCAACCTACACTCAGTCATATGGTAACAATCGCTGAATC
Organism: Panulirus argus; assembly: GCA_038088735.1. Taxonomy (NCBI): domain Eukaryota; kingdom Metazoa; phylum Arthropoda; class Malacostraca; order Decapoda; family Palinuridae; genus Panulirus; species Panulirus argus. The sequence continues at coordinate 2,077 of JAYMFT010422280.1, forward strand.
ACCCTAACTATTGATCACTGTACGTACATGGATGCAAACCTGCAACTGCCAACCCCAAACATCGGACAACGACTTGCATTCAGTGGATCATTTTGTTGAAGTTTACACAACCTTCTTTACATTCTGGTTTTCCTTTGCAACGTCATTGTAGATGACATCTTGAGCGGTTGTTGATGTACCCAGTGTGGTGGGTGTTGAACGGTATTATTGGTGTTGTGGGTTCTGGTTTATGTCGTTGCTGGAGTGGATGTGGGATCCGTTCAGGCGGTACACTGGATGTTGGTGATGTAGAAGGTATACAGGTGAGGTAGTGGTGTGTAGTGATGTACTGGGTGTGGATCAGTGTGGGTGGTGGTATACAGTCACAGACCGAGCCTTGGGACTCCCCGGGCGTAGAGGAACAGCCTGTATAAGGTTAACCATTAATAAGGTCACACTGGGTCTGGACTCATCATCTAGCCAACAGGCAGTAATTATGCTGTAAAATCCATTCAGATGACCCATTTTCTACAGTTTCTTTGTAAAGATGTTTCTATATCTTTAGATCGCTGTGACCCAATGGAACGTCCTTTTCTATCAACTTTTCGAACTGTTAATGTTTCAACTTTCTCCTGTTTCTTTACGACCCATCACGTTCTTAAGTCCTCTCCCGGGGCTTCCCGTTTCTGTTTTTATTCTCAGAATGACGCGAGAGATTCTGCAGTAAAAGTATCGTGTCTCTCCGAAACGATCCCCTACGTCTTCAGAACTTCAAATACTCTCTTCAATTCTCTTTTAGTCTTCCTTCTGTGGTTCTGCTTTCTAAAGGAACTTGCAATGCAACTCGAGATTTTGGTTCGTTTTATACCAGAGAGCTCACTCAGCGGCTGCAGAACCTCCATCCTACTGTTCTGCATAAGGAATATTTCATCTAAATATGTCACCAATATATTTGCAAGTGCAAGCTATTGCAAATTCAGATAATATGATCCCACTGCCATTAGTATTTGGAAATTCTCATCATTCACATCCGGGTGACATGTTTTACGACATTCTAACCCATTCCAGTTTCTAGCTGTTGGTATTAAGTTCCGATGCCTTTGAGTATGCTCCCTTAAACTGATTGTCTTTGCTATAAGCAGGATATTATTCTACATCTATCATCCATTCTTAGTGAAGGTGGTGCGTGAGCAGAGGTGTGATATCTTGTTCCCCCGATGATATCTCGAAATGGATCGACCGAAACAAAGATTCAGTTATGACGAGACCGAATGCAGCAAAAGTGTTTTGCTGTCGACAGCACACTGGACGCGAACCATTGCCCCATATCATGTCATCTGGAGCAGTCTTTGGTATTCGTGGAAGAGGCGTGAAAGAAAGAAAAACAGAGAATTCAAAACAAAATATAAAACGTGTCAGAAATAGAATACGAGGTGAAAACAATGGATAGAGACGGAACAAGAGACGTGAGACTGTGAAACGAAACAGGTAACTAAGAGATCGAATGAACAGTGAAACACAGAACAGGGCACTATGAAAAATTTCACTGCTTTTCAGTCACAGAGGAAAAACAAAAACATGAAATTTCGAAAAGCTACATTCCTATACTTCTGACCAAGCCAATAAAGCTTTGATAAAGATATTGCCTTTTTTTCCACCATGAGCGTATTTTTTCACACCCTTCGATGTCTCTCACCAAAAAAAGAAAATAAAAAAGAAAGGTTTAAAAGGAGACGTGGCGAAAGCTCTCTCTCTCTCTCTCTCCCCCATAAACTGCAGATTATTCACAATGTAAAGATTTCCACACAAATCGTAATATTATGCTTTATTTCACTACGAATCACTACTTCGATTACTACTCTACCATGACTCAATAGTATGAAAAGCCTTCTACCTTGAAAAAAAAAGAAATGAAAAAGATTTAAAGGAAATCTGTTCCCCGAGGTTTAAAAAATTCCCGAAACTCGCATAAAAGTTCCCTCTCCTGAAGGATTTTCCCCTTCACCTGCAACTTCCCCCTGTGCTAAGAACCGACTTTGTTATCCTAGTCTGATGCAGCCCCTTGGGAGGGGGGATTCGGGGGGAGGCCTGTAGGGGAGAGAGGGACAAAAGGAGGTCTCCCTCACTCCCCTATCTCCCATAGCCCATCCCCTGCTCCCCTCTCTCTCTCCCGCGTCTGTAGTGACCCCACGAACTTAATCCAATTATCTACCTGGTTTCGGATCAATCTATTATTTACTGTAGGTCCGGGTTGGACCATGTGGGGCGCTGCTAGTGCTGTGATCACTCAGGTGTTGGGCGGGTTGGCCCAGGGCAGCCCGGCCGTCGGCTTAGTTTGTGATTTTGTGTTTCAGAATTTTCTCGTTCATTCTTCTCTGTAAACTTTGTATCGTTTCATTCTTCAGAGGTCGAGGGATATCATATATCTACTCTCTCTTCACTCTCAGGATGGACCTCGTGCCGACCTAATACAGGTTTTCAAAATTTTGAACTGAGTAGATTTTGAATAGTAAGTCATGAAGATCTTTCTGAAATACAAGATAATACAGTTATTTGGATAAATGGAATTAGGCTTAAGTACTAAAATGTTTAAAAATAAAATGCTAAATTGTTGTAAAATTAGTGCTATAATGCAATCTCTACCTCCTTATTTTTCTAAAAGTCACTTGTTTCCCTGTGTTTACTTTCAAAGCACCACAACCGAACCCTGCAATTACATAAACATACTGGGAATAACCACATGCTACACTCTGTCCTGGAAACAGCAAAATAATCAATAACACAACGTCTGCTTCCAAAAACTAGGGTGATTTATAAATGACGTAACTATATTTCTTGTGAATAGCTGTTTCATATTTAAAAGACATTTATTCGCCCCCTCAAAGGGGTACTGGTCGAATATCTGGAGTGGCTTTTCCTCCGCCCTTTCATTACCCTGAGTAAAGCAAAACGTCCTTCATTTCCCTAATTCTCCAGGCATCACCTGTCTTTAACAATCCCGTTCTGTTCGCCGCAATGTTGCTGCCCCTCGCACTGTTTCACAGGTATCATTTCGATCATTACTCCCGCGGTACGAAAGTCGAATAGAGAAACCGTGGAATCATCTTTCTTCTCTCGTCCTTTCCTCCCTTTTCCCAAAACGATTATACAAAAAAAAAATCTAATTTACAAAAATCTTCAATATTTTCTCACACGCTACTTTCTTTTCATCCAAGATAATCATGTCTTAGGTATGTTTTGCCGTTGACATGAAAGTCACTAAGATAAAATGAATAAACGATTACTATTAAATATATCGTGAATAATCAACCTTTTGTGAAAAATATTTTAGTGATGAATACTGAGAATCAAACATATTACATCAAGTTTTGTGTACTTGAGTTATAGCAAAGTGCGTTCTGCTACGGAAAAATATCCTGAATTTTCAGTTCGACGTAAATGTTTGGCCAGCTGGTTTTAGGAGCTCTCAACCTAGGAAGATGGGTTTCAGCTAAGATCCGTAATATCCGTACATTACCTCTATAGACCCCTAAGATGGGCTTACACAAAGTGCGTATAGCGCCGAACTTATTGGTCATCAACTGGAAGGAGATCAGTAAGCCAGAACCTTAACTTTCTTAACTTTTTGGATATCTTTTTTTATTATATTGGGTGCAGTATTTACTGCTAATAATGGTTAGATGATATTTCAACATTGCATGGGAGGGATTAAACTTAAATGCATTTTCTCACATCCATCTGTCTCTATGCTCCTTCTGCCTTTGTCTTGCATTCGTATCATGTCTTGAAATCTTACTTTCAAAATAAACAACACGCTAAAACCCGAAAGCTCACAAAACACATTTTCCTTCGGTTTAATAATACAGTCTATTTCCTGAGAAATTCCTCACTAAATTTCCGCTCCGAACAGCGGCTTGATATCTTTGTCACGCAGAAGCATTAAAATCTCCTGAGAAGATAACATACGATATTCTTACTGCAGTTACCGTTTGTCTTCATAAAAAACGGATCATCGCTCGCTCTCAGATGGACGGTAAATCCCAAGCGTCAAATGGAGTGTTGCCAGACTTCCGCTCCCACACTGAGTACTTCCCCATGACATCTTTTCTTACCTAAATGTTTGAATCAAGAATTAATAACAATGCCAGATATCTAACTCTATTCTAATACGAAATATCATTCATATCGGTCAGGATCTCTCTTTATTTTCACTTTACCTACTTCTAACTGGAATCAAAATACTTTCTACATCGAAATTTAACAATATCGTTCTGAAGCTCAGTAGTGACGACAGGGGCCGCTGTGCCATCGGCTCACCCCAGAGGACGGTAGGAGCCTGGACACTTAAGGTGGATATTGTTGTTCTTATCTTCTTATCTTAAAGGAAATCTAGATGGTTACCATTAACAGAACTTTTTAAGACATTCTCAGCAAACAGGAAACATAGTATCATCATCCTAACAAACGGTTTGAGACCATGAGAAAGTTGCTACTCGGGACTTCGAACGAGTGTGTTACCCTATACAGCTCGAGCTGTTTTGGTAAAACCTGTAACAGTATGATGTGCACACTCCTTAAACACTGGTTCATGTACGAATAATTTTACATATCCCAATGTTTTGTTAAAACTTACAAAAAAACTCTTTGAATTTTTGTGTATATATATATATATATATATATATATATATATATATATATATATAAAGTACTTAAATTCAGGCCTCTTATAACGCACCACCTCAGTAAACGCATTGATCGCCAGGGAAAAAACTTCAGCCCCGTCTGCGTCCCAACACCCGCCCAGAGACGGTCGGGGAAACCCCAGAAATCGTTTGGTTCTGTTAGGTTAGGTTAGGCTGAGAGGAGCCTCATGTTAATGTTAGATTAGGTTAGGAGGGCACCCACGTTAGATTAGGTTAGGAGAGTCCTCATGACAGATTGCTAGTTTCATCACATTTTCACCATTTCCATTCACCTGCCACTACACAGTTATAGTTTCACAATATTTGTCACCGTTCTGTGACCAACGTCACCAATCCATTACCAGTATCATGTTTGTCACGATTTCGTCACGATTTTAGTCACCACTTCGTCTGTACCAGGGGTTCCCAAACTTTTGAATCTGTCGACTCCACCACAGACTTATTGAGCCTTCATCGACCCTTAACCACATACTCAGCATATAATAGTTCTTCTTACTTGATCTTCGTTTCCCGCGTTAACCAGACAGTGCCAAGAACAGACGTAGAAAGGCCAAATTTGCTCACATCCATTCTCTAGCTGTCAGTCATGTGCAATACACAGAAACAACAGCTCCCTATCATTCACAACCAGGCCTCACACAACTTTCCATGGTCTACCCCGGACGCTTCACATGCCCTGGTTCAGTCCTTTGACACATTTATCGACCTCCTGCACAATTCTATCGACCCTTGGGGGTTTATACCGACGACTTTGGGAACCAATCGTCTATACTGTCAACATATATATATATATATATATATATATATATATATATATATATATATATATATATATCACCACTCCGCCATATTTGTCACTACTTTGTCAATGATGTCATCATCCTGTCCCCGATCACTATCTTTACACCAACATGGCTGTCTCTACCGTCATCTTAATGGTTTCCATGTATCTTCAAGGAGAAAAAAAAAAGGATTATATTCATCCTAAAATGGGAAGCTACATTGGACCTCTCTCTCTCTCTCTCTCTCTCTCTCTCTCTCTCTCTCTCTCTCTTAGCCGGGCACAAAGCCCATCAAGGAACAGTACATGGTGGCTGCAATCATCGACGCATCCTTTTACAATATAAGGGGATCTATGCTTTCACTTGATGACGTTGGACATACTGATAAAAGAATGAACAAGAAACACAAAGCAGTGTATTACAGCTTGTTTATCACCGTCTTCTCCCACTAACCTTCAGCCCTGATCAGCAGTTCGCATTCTTTGTTACTGTGTCTAAATTACTTATTTTCTAGTCAGCAGACGTGTGTAGCGAGTGGTCACAGAGATGCCGGCCAGGATACATCGCGATGAATAAGGAATATTGCAGAAAGGGGCTGTAGTGGTCTTAGGATCAATACGTAGGAGGGGAGGGGAGTCTTATCATTTATTCGAAACAATACGAAAAAAGGCAGCGGTTTTTATCATTCACTCGGGAAAGTCTAATGAAATACGGCTGGAGTCTCATTATCTGTTTCGAATGATACGGCGAGACAGCGACGACGTCTCGTTAGTAATTCGGAATAATAAGGTAGATGGAAACAGAAGGTTCATGATTAGTTCGAAAAAAAAAGGTAGAAGGTGAAGCATTATCAATCTGGAATGATGCGGATGACAGTGGCAGGTGTCTGATTATTGATTCGGTATAATAACGAAGATGGCGGCAGGTGTCACATCACGAATTCAGAAAGATACAAGGTAACCTTTAGGAACTGTTACCAAGGTCCATTGACTGGCAGAAGATGAATAGCTCAAGTTAAACTGAAAAGAAAATCATGAAAAAAAAAAATACGTTGGAGTGATTAACTCAAAAGACAAGATGCTGACAGATATATATCTAAACATTTGCCTCACGCATCAAAGCAGGTATAACGAGAGGGACTTAAAAAGAATAAATGTACTTAGAGAAAAAGAAAGGTACTCAGATATTTTGGTCATTATCGAACAAAACTTCCCTTGGCCTGAAACTGCAGCAAAGACGTTTGAATGTCACGTTATGCAGCAAATCTTCCAATTGCCAGCTTTAACGGTGTATGAAACCCTACGCTTAGGAGCATAATTTAGCTCTTTTTTTTCAAGCCTGAAGTGAGACTGGATGCAAGAATATTCCCACAAAGTTTACGGATTACCATTGTTATTCAGCGACGTTAGTAATAAGAAACCACTGTCTGGGAGGTAGAGTTAATAAAACAAAATATCGGTACAATCGCCGCGCTTAACACTTTTAAACACAGGACGAAGAGTTATGATATATTCTCCTGGGTCCCGCCATTTATCGTTACGCCTACCTTCCTTACTTGGCGATGACAAGACACTAGATAGGAAAGCTATCAGGTACAACTGGAGGGGTGGAGGAACTTCTCCTAATGGAATAACTAAGTCCTATAATGCGATCATCTGGTACCTGTTATTTTAAGCAGATACCCGATTGTGTTTACTTTTGAAATATACCTGAATGTTTACAGTATGTCTTCAAAAAAAAGGTAATTTGTGATTGGAGTATAATGAAATAGACAACAATGAAGGAATGTTCGGAAAATGTTGTCCTTGTAATTGGTACGTTTTTATTGACCTATGAAAGAGTTTCCTTCGGCCAATCTCGCAGATTTGCTAACAATACTAGTCAAAGTTTTCAGTTTACTATCGTCTTTCATAAGCGCATGATATTTGATAAAGGGCAACCCATCATTTCAGTTTTACGTTTTCTTTTTTTTTCCTAATATAAGTGTGCAGCAAATACGTTTTGATATGAGTGTTACCAAACAAGTAGGTTAAACCTGACTGTTTTATTTCAACAACAAAGCAATCTTCTCTTTATTGTCTAAGAGGTTTAAGTCAAGTGAAATATCATAAGGCATACATAATGAACGAGAAGTCCAAAAATCTGTCCGAAATTCCAACCATACCGAAACATATGGAGTAACATTGTTGCTTTAGAATTCCACAGAACAAGAGGGAAGCGAATCACACACAGACACACACACACACACACACACACATATATATATATATATATATATCCCTGGGTACAGGAGAGAAAGAATACTTCCCGAGTATTCCCTGCAGGAACACAGAAGGGGGCTAAGTGAGGATTTTCCCTCTAGGGCTCGGTTATCTGTTCTTGATGCTACCTTGCTAACGCGGGAAATGGCGAATATGTACGAAAAAAAAAAAAAAAATATATATATATATATATATATAGATATATATATATATATAGCTGATAGGCCTAAAGTCCAACCATCAAACCAAGATCTGGCACTGTCTTCGAGAATGCAAAGTTTGACAGAACCAATAATGTCACAGAGTTTGATAAGAAATGAACATTAGAAACCAAAGATTACTGCCCAGAAACAGCAGCACATTGCGTGTGTATGGGGGACGCACAGATGGTCAGAGAAATTATCATAGTTTTTTAGAGCAAAGGATCAATAAAGTGAGTAATCTCATGAGCCAAATTACAGTCCAATGGAACCTATTACACGGACGCATGTGTCGCCTCCCATAATAAAACCAGGTCAGAGATCCGATAAAATGAGTTGATTTTATCAAGTCCGATGATCTGGTGATCGACGGCAAAGTTTTCTAAGTATGTTGTGGATGTCACCGAAGTAATGTCTATACGACTTCTCAACGCCATATCTATATATGAGAACTACCCGTTGGTGTCCAAGTGGCTGGTGCCAGACAGAGACCTGGCGAATCTAATGACAACAGTCTTCGTGTCTGAACCTAGGCTAAGAATCGATCAAGAAGCTAGTAACAACAGTTCCGATCACGCTCCCACTTGATACAACAAAAGGTACTGAACAAAGGAACAGACGTGTGGATCTGTCTCAGTCAAAATGGTCCTCTTTTCAAATGTGCGACGGAGATACAGAAATGTTAAGTCAAGCTGATAATCACTGGAGTGCAGACAAACTTTGGAACATACACACTTACGCAAGCATAGTGAGTTAACGCTATAACCCAAACAGGAACTTTTCAATAAACCAGACATTCTTCCCAGAAGCCGTTCCGATATAACCAATATCATCTTTTTTTTTTTTTAGGGAAAATTCCCTGGTGCTTCCTCACGCTGAAAGGGCCATCCCCATCTTGGCCTCTCCGAGTCCATTATATATTTATTTATGCATAAACAGGAGGTGAGGGGAAACGTCTTTATTGCCTTATTCATTTATGCATTAGTTTGTTTGTTTGAGTAGTAAGAATTTTTTGATATATCTTATTACAAATGTCTCATTCACACTCTATGTTAGAATGTCCATATGTCTGTCAATCTATCAATCATTTATCATCCTATCTACCCTATAACTATCTATCCATCAACCTCTCTCTCTCTCTTTCTCTCTCTCCCCTCTACTTCGCTCCAACACGTGAGTCAGGTTACCTAGCGCTCAACACGAGTCAAAGGCTACGTGCAGTATAACTCTCCTCTTGCTTTACTTGTGGGATGTAGTTTACTGAAGCCACTTTTATACTCGAAATGTTGAGAGGAAGTTTGCTCTTTTTTTCGATGCTTGTGGGAATACAAGAGGAGGGATGTGGCTTGTTGCGAAGACCAGGTCAGTTCCGCAATGTTAATGCAAATTTAGTGAAGCTAAGTTGTTGCACGAGCATTAAAAGGCATGTGAAATAATCATACATGATACGAGGTTGACAGATGCTGACAAACACATCATGAAAAAACAAAATCGAGTCTTTTTAGGGAATATCGTTAAAAGTAGGATTCCCAAAGCTGGCTGGACTGCGGATCAGGTTATAGACGAATCTGATATAGTTATCGCAGGCGGCTATATATGATCTGGTACCACACCAAACCTTCCGTATAACTTCATCACTAAATCTCTACCTATTGCGAAGAAATTTTCGTGTGTTACGTTGCAGAAATTCCTTAAGTTTTTGAAAACTTTTAAGATGTCAGTCTGTCTTTTCTTGTTCTCTAGCGGGTGAAAATAATTTTAGGTGTCTGACTCTTTTCGTAAGGCTTATATCTGAAAAAAACATTTAGTTTTCTTGCTCTTTGAATTCGCTTTAGCTTTTCTCCATCTCTGATCCAGTCTGCTGACCAGATAGGAACAGCGTATTCCTCATGAGGTCCTACCCGGGCGTTATAGTGAGAATCGTATCCTTGGATTTTGTAGTTTATATTTCTAGCTCTAAAGTCTCGAATCCTGTTGCCTTTATTGTGGGAACAAGACACAAGCTAAAGCAGGATGAAAGGATGAAGAGAAATTCGTAATATGATATTATTCCACACAAATTCTAAAAGCATCAAGTTAATAATCTGATGTGGTAATCACACACATGCTAATGTGGAAAACACATATATAATGGCAATATCGAAGACATATGCAAACACAGAATAAGAGAATAATTCTCTGGCAGATATAGATATGAAGGTATGTAACAGCTGGGAAACTGTTGAACAACATAGACAGCAAGAAGTATACCTCTGTATACGAGAAAACACCTAAGTGTAGTTAAAACTGACACTATAGAAAGCGTATTATATGCTTCCTTATATTTAGCAAAGAAGAATGTAAATAAGATAAAATGCGTAACAGTAAGCAGACCACCGAAACAAATAGGACAATTATGCTAAAACAAGAAAATTTTGAGAGAGAGAGAGAGAGAGAGAGAGAGAGAGAGAGCAATTCTCAGAAATCGTAACAAGAGGCAGACTTCTCCAGAACCCCGGCAGGAGTCATTCTCCAAGGACGGTGGAGCAGGCACCCCCTCCCTTTTTCCCCCCCCTCCTCCCGTCCCCTAAGTAACTGTGAGACAGATTGACGGGGAGAAGGATGGGCAGGCAATAACATTAAGAGTCTAAACCTCGGAATAAATCTCCCGTCTAGGCCTAACTGCCTCCAGTATGGGAACGAGCGGAGGAAGATTACCTGGAGGCTTCCTTCCTCGCTCCTTCACATCCGCCGCAGGACGTTTCATAATGGTCAACAGTTTATTCACTTCTTTTTTAATTCATAATTGCCCAAGGAGACCTTTTCTTGAAATGGATCCCTTTTCCAAGAGCTCCTGCAGCTCAAAGCCTGCGTTGCTTCCGGTACCTGGGAAACGATGGACTCTTTTGGAGTGGAAAAAATAAAAAGATTGTTTTACGAGATTATACATTCCCAATGTTACAGCCTTGCCATAGGTGACTTTTCAGTTACGGCGTAACCTTGGGCAGTCAGAGTCCGGTAACACCAATCCGAATTGTGTGTGTGTGTGTGTGTTTCAGAACCAAAGGGTAGTGGCTCAATGAACTTTGAACAATCAAAATGGCCCATCCGTCCAGCAACATACATGAAGTCTATATATTTATCTGCTTTATGTGAAAATCTTTCGAGCTTTATGCATTCTAGGAATCTTCCTGTTTCACAAACCAGGCAACATTATTGTCAATCTAGGATCTAATTCTTATGTGAGATTTAGGTTCTGAATCACATTTAACCAACTGAGCCCCATGTTATGACCCTTGGGTAGACGAAATGACCCTTGAGCATCATGGACTGACCCCTGACCTGACCCTTAAGGTTGACATCCACGCTGCTACCGGATGATAGATGATCATAGGCTATTAAGAGTAGACTCAAATGTTAATATATACCATTAAAAGATAAAGTTGATGGGACAATAATTTCTCTCGTCACAGAAACAAAAAAGTATACCAATAGTACAAAGATAATTTGTTTTTGTATTCTAAGACAATGATAATCTTTCTAGATGATAATAATAAAAAAGGCAGACATGGAAGACGTCATCATGGCAAACCTTTTTATACAGCTGAAAGTGAACGAAGTTGCAAAAAACACGAATGATATTCCCAAAGACGTCTCAGCGGATGTACTAACCTCTTATTTTCCCGTGTACCGAGTCCCCCGACGCATTAATAATTTAATTAAGAACATATGAAGGGAGTCGACGAGAGCTGTGGTCGGCTGGAAGGGCTGAACAAAGGAGCTTGTGCGAAGGGAAGAGGGAGATGAGGAGTTAGAGGGAGCGACGACAGGTAGGGAGGGAGACGTAGATAGGCAGGATTAGTAGAGTGAGGAAGCAAGAGACGAGAGACTGTTCACGGCGTCGAGGGGTGGTCAGTCGGGGTGGAAGGGGCTTGAGAAACGATTTGCATGAATTAGTTACTAATGTCGTACTTGTCTTTCTTCTTTCCTTTGGTCACAAACACACTCAGACATACACACCCTTGTCCCATATGCTCTATATAACATCGTTTCTCTCGCTCCCTCTTCACATACATATCAACGCTGCTTATTCTTTCTTTCTCTCTCTCTCTCTCTCTCTCTCTCCCTACAATCCATCCCTTCCCTCCCACTCCTTCTCTTCCCCCTTTCTCCCTTTGTCTGTCTCAACGCTCCTATTGCAGACAGTAACCCTATACGCCTATACATTGCCAGGAAGATCGAGTAAGCTTAATTCTATATCGTATCCGAATCCGTAATCCGTTAACCAGATATATATACATAGAAAATCCTTAAAAAAAAAGCCTCGCCATCTTCCCCCTCTTTATCCGTATTTATATGCTTCGTTCTTCGTATTTTTTTTTTTTCAGTTCAATGTATTCATTTGACCCTCTTTCATCTCCCCTGGCCTTTATGTCCTCTTCGTTTCCCAGCATCGGCATAGAAAAGCTTTTTTTTCTAAATCAAAGTCTCATTGTCCTGTGTTCACCCACTTGCCTATGCATCATTCATTGCATTTGCTCTCCAGGCAATGGTGTGTTTCTCCGAGGCTCTTATGTACAACTGCCACTCAGGATTTTTCTCTTCCACTTTATTTCTCTTCGACGTTACTTCTTACATCATTTTTCAACCGTCTCCCTAACTTTATTCTCCCTTCTAAGCGCAATATGCCTTACTTCCCTACTTTACTTCCACATCCATCCATATAATTTCGCCTCTCTTCCCATTCTTCCGCCCTCATCCACCTTTCCTTCTCCAACACTCTTTCCCTTCTATTTCGTGTCTCTCCTATTCAATCCCTCCTTCCCTCCCTCTCTTCCTCTCTTATTCCTTTCTTTCCACCTACTGTCTTTTGTCCTCCTCTTTCTTTCCCTTCCTTCCTCCTCCTCTCCCATCTTTCTTCACCTCCCCAGTCTATTCTATCGTCCTCTTACCTCCCGTCTCTCTTCCCTTGCCCTCCAGTCTCTCTTCCTCTTCTCTGGACCGACCACTTGGTAAGTATTGACAGGGTGTAATGTGTGTGTCGCCACCACCTGACCCCCTCCACACACACACACACACACACACACTCCGGCTCCATCAGCAGCACCAGTGCAGAGTGTCCACAACACACACACACACACTCTTAGCCTGGTACTCTATCACCATTTCGAATTAAATTAGGAAGAATTGTACTCCAAACGTGTCAATAAAGTTGGCAAAGTAACTCACTGGAATATGGGTTCTTAAGCCCCTTGGATGCTCAATCTGTTCAAGGGCTTATTTTTATATGGGATAAAAACTCGCCCCTAAATCGTATCCACTCTGCCATGAAGCGTTAATAATGAAGGATTATACGCCCTGTTATGGGATGAAAGTCGTCCTTTATTGGCATTATCGATGTCGCCTTTTCCCTTACATGGTCACTTACTAAGCATATCCTTCGCTCTTTTCTGAAGGTGGCTACACATATTAACTCTTCCATACTTTTCGACTCCTCCATATTATTCGAAAACTAAGCCTACTTTTATCATGCGTTACCCCACACCAGAAATCTTATGTATACATAGAGGTATATCACAGCGGAAACAAATGAGCGAGGAAAGGTGACCAAGACGAGAGAGACAAAAAGATACCGGGTGGCAATTATGAGGACAACGAAACACAGTACTGGAGGGATGGAGTCGCTCGCCTTCGTGTAAGATGCAAGGTATCAAGACTCGGTTTAAGATCCAAAGGACATCCAGGTGATTATCCTTAACAGGAAGTATAAACTAGAGATTCACATAAAAGCATCCTTGTGTGAGTCACGTATTTCCTATGAGAACGACTGTTGGGAATTTCTTTTATTGCTGTTATTACTAAGATTTATCAGTTTTTTTTACCTTTATTCTAATGTAGTTATTATTTTTACGGTCACTAATGCTATCAGTATCATCATTCCCACCATGATTATTATCAAAATTGGTTGTATTCCTATTACTATTATCATTATTACCATCATCATTATTATCACTATTATCATTATTATTATTATTATTATTATTAGTATTATCATTATTATTATTATTATCATTATCATTATCATCATTACTATCATAATTATCATTATCATGAGCGTCAAATGAAGACCTGCTCGTCATGAATAATGAAGAGACTGATGAATGAATACATTCCATAACAGTTGCGGAAGGCCAAGTGAATCCCAAAGTCCACCCTGTATGACAGACACTCGACTGGGACTCGGTAGGTCAAGGATCAGTATATTAATCCGTCAGGGAGACGCACAGGGCCACGGATCGTCTACGTTAATATTTCATTGTAAATTTTTTACCCCAGCTACGTCCTCGGTTCGATGATATGAAGCCCTGGGGGGGTCTCTTTGGGTTGTCGGTGGAGCGGGGGTTCTCTCCAATATGTTGCGTCTCTCCGCCCTAGTACGAAACAATATAAGCTAATTTCATGGCTTTCCCTTTTTTCTTTTTTTTCTTATTTCTTTTGTTTTCAGAATGTGGGGAAAGTGGTTAATCGCATCTGATCTTTATGCAGTACTGAGTTCTTTATAACGTAGTGACCTACTACTGCTCCCGTGAGTATAGAAGGGGGTTTGATATGGATACTGTGGAAGGAATTACATACGTTCACTTTCTTTTCCTTTTTACTATATATGTATATTCTCGTTCACTTTACGGTTCTATGTCGCTATACGGATGTTATACACTTTTCTATTGTCATTTGGATCTGATAGAACAGAAGTACGAGAGAGGCTTTTAAAAGTTGAGGGGATCAGAGAAGGAGGAAGGCTGGTGTAAAATTGTTGGTTGCTGTGATGAGACGTTAAGGTAAATATGAGTTAAGAGCAACGTTCTTGTTCCTATCATATTAACGGCCCTACCAGCCAGGCAACGCCAGTCTGAAGTGAAATGGCACTCAGACTGGTTGGTAATGAGTCAAGGTATATCTGGGAGTGATGATCAGCCAAGATAGTAATGGGGCAGCTGAGGCTGAGAGCAGACTCTTACAAAGAGGAGGAATTTGAGAGCAGTGGTGCGTAGGAGGGCCAGTGAATGGTGTAGTGGTGGACAAGAGGCTCACACGATGGAGTGTTCTGCCCGACTCACGTGCATGAATATGACTGAAAAAACGGCAAAAGGGAAGGAGGAAGAAGGAATAAGGGGATGGACAGAGAGAGAGATCGACGGGAAAGAAAGGAGGAAGATAGGAGATGAAAGCATATCAGATAAAACATGTTAGACAATAGAGGAAGTGACTATCAAGAGAATGAAGGGTTGGTTAAAGTAAACGTAAGGCGGAAGATTGGAAATTATTCGTAAATGTTTTATGTCTGGATTTCTTACATGTCAGCAACGCTTACAATCGTTGAAAATGACGTTATTGCTACGTATTTCGTAGACGAGTTATGGAGGATAGGATTCTCCTTTATAGGCAAAGACTACCAGTTATTTTTGTTTTTTTTTGCACCGAGTCGATGTTGTGGGTTGTTTCGTAGATACGTAATCTGGGGAACCTGTTAACGACCAGCAGCTGAATGATTACAGAAATTAGTGGTTAATTTACTGAGATTTGTCCTTTTGC
>JAYMFT010422291.1:0-17573 GCA_038088735.1 Panulirus argus
ATATATATATATACATATATATATATATATATATATATATATATATATATATATATATCCTAGATTGAGCCAGGTACCCATTTTATCGACCAACCCCTATTAGGGGTGGATGATGAACAGCTGGGTTGACTGTGGGCACGACTGCCGCAGCAGCAAACCAGGATTCGGACCTATGCCGTGCTCGACCCTGGGCTCTGGGGCGAGCGAGCCAGTGAATGCATTCAGGAACGCTAAAACTGTTGTTACCCTAAAACGTAAATCTAAGTTGAAGATTATTGTCTACCTAATATTCTCAGAGCCTTTTGGTTAACTCTTTCTCCAAGCTGAGCCGCTGCAGCGTCCATTGCAACGTTGCATTTGATTCGCTCGCTTCTCTTCGTGCAGTAAAACTGTCGTTTTAATGCTTCAAACGTATACTGACCTACCTTTAAACTGCTGGGTTTTTAAGAAGTGAACTGTTTCAATACGACGACTGTAATCAAATAAAGGTCTTCAATTGAGCGTAAATTGTAGAAAGTGTCTAAGATTATTGTGGAAAGAGACTGGGGCGATATTACGCAATATACGCAAGTAATTATAACAAGAGTAAATGAAATGCTTAATTGGAAGCTTACTCAACCACGATTCCGTTTTCTGTATCGTCTATTCCCACCTTCTAAAGCGAGAGTAGTTTGTTATGTACTGCACCCGAGCCTAATCTGAGACTGGGAATAAAGCGACTGATGGCAATGAGAGAGAGAGAGAGAGAGAGAGGGAGAGAGAGAGAGAGGGAGAGAGAGAGAAAGGCTTCGGAAGACGTATGTTTCTACTAGTATTGATGACTAGCATCGATATGTCAGCCCAGTAGGGATGTCAGCCCTTGGCGTCTGCCTTCCGAGAGACACCACACCTCCCCACGTCTCCCCACGACTCCCCACGACTTCCTCACGTCTCCCCACAGGCACGATTATATTGATTTCGTCCGGATCCTCATTTGATATAAGTGGTGTTAACGACCTGTGTACGACGGTACGACCCGTAGATTTGATGGTCGTGTTATATGACATGACCCATAAGGGTCACGTCAAAGGCCACACTATCATATCCAGTGGTCGTAACATTGTGATGTTCAAGGGTCGTACCGTAACATTCTGATCAAGGGTCGTATCGCACCGGCCTTCTGAAGGGTCGTAGCCTCTTCTTCAAGTGTCGTAAAGTCGTGCCTAAGGCTCACATAGTCGGGCTCAAGGATTGTGCCGTCCTGCTCCAAGATCGCACCGCCTTGGTCGGGGGTCGTCGTGCCGACGTGCTCAAATGAGGGTCGTCGTGGCGACTTGCTTCAACGAGGGTCGTAGTACCGAAGTGCGCAGAGGAGGGTCGTAGTGCCAACTTGCTCAGAGGGGTAAAGTATCGACAGATACAAACTGCATCTGTCTTTGTTTACATTGACGTAGGATACAGCTGTTCTGGAGTACTTTCTCATGCGTCTCCTGCAGTAGAGAGCTCCACGTGGTAGACACGTTTATCTGTGCATCATCTGTGGACAGCTGGACGATGCACAGCGCTCTGTGCGTCGTCCCTAGGCTGTGCAAAGGAGTCAGTAAATGATGTATAGTTGTACGTTCACACTGATTGTGTACAACTTCCCGCCAGATGGCTCTGTACTGTGCAGTGTGGAGGCAGAGAGTGTACGTGTACAGTGTGAGGAGTGGATTTCCACTTCCCCTGCCCCGTTAGCCTGTGGGGCTAGGGTTGGTTACCCCAAAGGCTGTATCCCACGGAAGATAAGGAAAAAGGATAGTGAGGATAGACAAATGGATAGGCGGATAGATGGAGTGATAGATAAAGACATACAGATAAACAGGGTGACGTACACCTGTCATATACCAAGTGGCTTACACTAGGGTTATACACCAGGTGCCATACACCAGGCGGTATACACCGGGTGGAGCAGGTCAGTACTCACGTTGTGGAGCCAGGTGATGTTGTAGGCGGGCGGGTCAGCCTTGACTGCACAGAGGAAGGTCACGCCCTCGCCTTCCCTGACCTCCCGCCCACCGCCCGCCGCAGCCATGCCCACCTCCCGCCCACCATCAGTGGCTGCCACGCCCACACGCCCACTACCTTCCGCGCCAGCACGCCCACCTTCCGCCCGTAGGCTCGCCTCAGGTACATCTGTAGGCAAAAAGAACATTATTATAATATATAGAAAGATAGATTTGGTAGATAGGTAGATAGATACATAAATAGATAGATAGATAGGTAAATAGATAGATAGATAGATAAAGAGAGAGAGAGAGAGAGAGAGAGAGAGAGTACTTACGACGAGATTTTGTCAATATGTAGGACTGGCGCGTAGAGCTTACCACAGGAAAAATCCAGAATCTCCAAGGACGAGTCGTGTGAGTCACGTGTTGTCAAGTGTTATGTGTGCGAGATAGAGATTTTGTATCATTGTGGACTAAGTGCCTGCAGCCCATACGTGTGGGTGAGGCAGAGAGAAAAGACAGCCACCTGGGCCAAAAGGAGTGACACATGACAGCCTCTGAAGTACTAGCTCACAGCGGAGCCGTCTCTAACCCTCCCAGGAGAGTGTGTTTGGAAGGAGAAAGCCGGGATTTACTGTGAATAAAAGTGGAATTATTAATTTCAGAAGTGGGGAGAGACGGGTTGGCTGGCGTGTGAGTTTGAGTGGAGGGAACCTGGAGGAAGTGGAGTGTCTTAGATACCTGGGAGTGGACATGGCTGCGAATGGAACCATGGAAGCTGAAGTTTGAACCATAGGGTGGGTGAGGGGGCGAAGTTCCATTGATAACCGAGGAGTGTGTGCAAAGAGAGGTCAGCGTCTGTGAGGGCACAGACGGGTATGTTTGATGGTACAGTAGTCCCGCCGGTGCTGTATGGATGATAGTCATGGGGTCCTATGTGCAAAGCAGCGGAAGGGGGTGAATGTGTTTGAAATGTAAGGCTTGAGGACAGTACTTGGTTATTTATTTAATGTTAGAAATAAGCGGAACATGTAAAAATGAACGGAACATGTGGAGACACTACTTACATTCCCTTAACTGCCGACCTTTACTCCGAGTTTAGGTTTTTTTTTTTTTTTGAGATAAACTAAATTTAATGGCGTCTGTTTACATGGCTTACGGTGTTCGCCAGATGTAGTTTATTCGCTGGGACTCGTCTGCACTCCCGCCTCAGCGCACAAACCTCCCAGCAACTAGTAGATCTTTGCAGCGTGGCATAACAATAATACATTTATGCAATTAACATCGAAAATACGGTAGAATTTAGTTAAGTTTTCGTACAAACTGTTGATTTCTTCAAATGTTTTACGTACTTTATGTTAATTTACCCCAGAATATCCCTAATCTTCAGTTGGCGCGCCACCGACCAGCATGAGCCAGGCGCTTAGGACGCTGGGCCGTTGGCCCCTTACACGACCCCCTTGAAGAACGGCTCAGCGGACCATCATGGCCGCCCAGGTACATTCCCTTACCTCCTCCTCCCTAAGGAACGCTTCGGAAGACCATCCGGACCCCCCGCCTTCTCCCCTCACGGGTACACTCAGGGACAACGAGACGCGCAATTGAAGATGTTTGTTTATGTCCTGGGACCGCCAGGCGAGCTACCGTTTCCCGCCATAATTGTTGAGGGCTTTGGCGGGAAATGCTCTCTGTATTGAACCTGTTCTTTACACGTACGAGATCGGTATTAATACATGGTGTAATTACGTGTATTGGAGGGTTTTGCGTCCAGTGTGTTCTATAATGATAGCAGCCAAAACGTCTCTGCCACCTCCACATCTACCACCACTACCACATCTACCAGCACCACCACCACATCTACCACTACCTCTGCATCTACCACCACCACCACCACCCCTGCCACCTCTGACCCCGTCAGGTCGTGCGTTCCCCGTGGACAATAATGTCCGCCATCAGCTCCCCGCCTCCTTCAAGCGGCAACTTAATGACCAACAAATATGCAAAACAGCGGGAGGCGCTCCCGGGCCGGCGGTATCTGCCTCCTGTAATTATTTCCACAACAGTTCTTGTCCGAGTCATTAGCGCCGGTGTTAAGGGCTCGTAAAACGTAACGATCACAAACCCCGGACGCGACGCGACGCGCCAGGGACCGAGCCAGCTCAGACCAGCTCACCCCATACCGCCCGCCCGCCAGCCCCGGGCATCGTTGCCAGACGCTCACCATGTCTCTCGAACCTTCCCGCTCACTTAAGAGTATTTAACTTACTGTCTTTACTGAACATAATCTCACCAACTCTGACTATCAAGTCTGTGTTGGACATTTGGCCAGTAAATGCATATATAGATGCTTAGTATATTGAATAACAAAGATTTTTACTTAGGGGTTAATGTGAGTTCTCGTACCCCCACAGATGGCAACACTGCTGGCCCAGTACCCAGCCTACCCAAATATGGCCGTTAGGATTACCGGGGTCGCCTATCTCGATTTCATTGTCATAAAGATTTGCTTAAGTGAATGCAACTGTTATGAATATTTCATAATTACCAGTCTTCAGTACGTAATTGTTGTTATGTAAGTAATGCAATCAGTCTCATAAGTAATCCATAACTATTAATACTCATCAAAATGAGGGTTGCCTAGTTTTCGACTGTCAGTGTTACCAAAACATTATAACCAAATTCAATATAAATTTATGACTTTTGCTCGATAAATCTTGTCTGACATCACGCAAGAGAGAGACTAGACGTTAAAACATCACAAAAGAGAGACTTAAAAACAAAACGAAAATTTACGAGACTTCACAGGAGAGAGAGAGAGAGAGAGAGAGAGAGAGAGAGAGAGAGAGAGAGAGAGAGGCCTAACAACGCCCGCTTGGCTTTTTTACCTTCTCCTGGGAGCCGTAAGCGAGAATTAACGCTTCAATTTTACGACCATACGCAGAACAAGCAGGGGCGGCCGTTTCTTCCAATAACCATTCACTGTGTAAATGTTTTTATCTCCTCGCTGTGCAATCAGTTATGAGTAAGCATTCAATGAGTATCAGATACACAATCAAATTATTTTTGAACGCATTTAAAAAATCTCCCTCAAGCATGCGTGAAGCGTATCTCAAATACGCTTACAATATATTTCATTGTTACAAAAATAATTCTTATTGTCTCTCAAATAGGTCTTAAATGCGAGGTAAATACGTGTCAAACGCCATCATATATATGTTTCCAACACACTTCGTTATAACTTAAAACACTCGTCGCTTTATTCGCATACTGTATTACTTGACGACTACAGTATGACCCCTGAGCACGACTGAACGACCTTGAGATATGATGATGTCTGGGACCTTTAACCTGACTCATAAGGGTCAGGTTAAAAGTCAGGTCGTGACACAAGGGCACACTAATTATGTCCTAAAAGCCGCTGACGTCACGTAATCCGCAAACCACCCTTGGCCTTTCATAGGGTAGTTTGCTTTGTTTGGCAGGTCCAGTGGTCTTTAGAAATGATACAATAATACTAGAAATCTATGAATTGCGCTGATGATATTATTATGTCAAATACACAGGTCATTCTAACTTTAATGACTTGGGATGTTATAAAATCACCAGGTATTGGGGGCTAGGCTAGGATTCAACTCAAATAAAGGCCAACATTATCTTTAGACTTTCTGGCTATTTGCCATAAGGAAATAGTACCAATCAGGCAATTAAGTGAATATTCTAGGACAATTGAATGAAGGTCGTTAGAGTACTCCTCATTACGGGTTAATGATTCAGTTGGAATTTTATGGATTTGAAACGCAAAGGCTCACAGATGACTCCATGAAAATCTGTTTACTTAATAAATGAATCAGTTCTAGCCGGGCTAAATATCAATTAGGAGTGTAATTAGCTCTAAGCTTGGTGTCAGCTATTGAGTGTTGTCACTTCAAGAAACCCTGAGTCCTGATTGACTAGAAATTTGTTTGATTGGTTTCATTACACACAACAAGCAGTCTTCAGCCATCCGAAGTGTAGAACAACGGATGATGTTGTTCACTGGTATTATCACTCAACCCTCAAGCCATTTTCATACTTCATGTCACCCGTAATGTCGACGCAATCTTCCCGCTTAACATTACCATAATTTTCCTATAAAAATATCAACCCAACGGCGCTGATCGTCTAGCCTGCCAAGGAAATGGATGAATTAGTGGCAGTTGTTTGTGTGGGTTTGGATGGGGGATAGTCCTCGTGCGTGTGGTGTGCCCAGACAGAAAACGAAACCAACTTTGTGTTAAAATAGGGACATTTCTCTCTCTCTCTTTTTCTCTCTCTCTCGTAATAGTAGTAGTAACTCGGGACGCCCTTTGACATACGTACAGGCGTGGGACTGGGAAATGCAAGGTATGTTCGTCAGTTCTAGTGAAATTAATTGATATGATTTGTGATCTTCGTAAGAGATTAACGATTTCAACATTAAAAGTTTAAAAGTCTGAATACTCATTTTAAGGTTATCAGTGTTAAAAAAAAAAAAAATTGTCCTTATGGTACTGTGTGAAGTATAAGCAGACTTTTTACAATTTTCATGGTTCTTTTCAGTAAGAGATTTACATTATTGATTGATTTTATAACTGAAGTTTTATCAGTATAGTACTTCATTGATTCAAAATACAATAATGCATTGATACAACACTCCAGTAATTTGAATGTACAGTATCTGTCAGTTCTTGCGTGAAGAAAGCACGTAATTCCTTTGCTCAGACTTTGGAAGGACGATACGAACGTAAGCTGAGTCGTAAAGTCAAAAATTTACGATTTCTTGTTACGTTCCGTTGATGAGTGAAGTCCATTAGCGTAAAAAACGTATGACGTGTTGATCAAGTTACGATCATCCCAAAGGAAAATGATAATTAAGAACGCACAAAACAACCTTGTTATGTGCTTGGTTCAACGATACCAACTCAAATACGGGTTAAAGTACGACTCGTAGATGCAATTTTGTACATCCAAATATATAATCACGGACACATGAGATAGTGGCTCTCGAGTTCCCCTCCCTGGTCCAGGATGCTGTCCTTTCTCTCTGCCTCACCTAAAGGTAGGCTGCTGGCAAGTCCAGCATACACATACCATTCGACACCACGGAGATTACCCTTATACTTAATTAGAAATTTTTCAGAGGTGAGCATTACGCGCTAGCTCTGCCTAATGGCAGAATCTCGGCTTAGGTAAAGAAAACATACACACACACACACACACATTCGTCAGCAAAGTCCAGTATTTTATGATAAAAAAGTTATCAACAGCTGGAAGCTCCCCTGATGTAGCTATGATAAATGAGAATATTATTAATGTTTAAAAGCAGATGTGATGAGTTTATTAGAATGAACAGTGACGGGGCCAAGTGATGATTAGATTTGCTCACTAACCTCAGTATACTAGGTGAGTATTCCTTACTTTGCTGTACAAAGTATTCCTTACTTTGCTGTACAAATATTGTTATAAATAATTTTAAGAGCCTACGAATGTTTATTGATTTATTGATGCTAATCATGATAAGCGAATTGGTTTACTTGGCAGAACATTTTTAAACAAAAAGAGGTTTTAGCGCTAGTTTGATTGTCTAAACTTTACGGTGTCAACAAATGGGCTCTCGTAATAAAGTGCATCGTACACACCAAACCTGACTTAAATGTGACGCGTTCATCTGTCGAGAATTTTGTCTTATAACTTTTTTCTTCAATTAGAATAATTAAAACACGTATGCCAGTTGTAGCTTCAAATAACTTTACGAACCATCCGAAGCGTCCTTAAATTGCAATTTTGTCGTCTTTTGCACCAGAATTTTTTTTTTTTTTTTAATCTGTAGGTGGTGGGTATTTTTGCTTGTAAATAACACCGATTTTTGAAACGATATTAAGCCGTTATGAGCTCAAGATTGGTTAGCAAGAGAGGTTTATTGTCTTCATTACATTATCGCTGAATCTGGTTATCTCTCTTTATCTTATGCCGGAAATAAGAAACTTGGGAGAATGAGTGAATTTCTCATTTTACAATCCAGAGAGAGCAATAGGGCTTAGAAGATCAGGGAGAATGTGGGGCTAAACGTAATGAATTGCATACACAATGAAAATAAAAAACAACCTAATGTAGCCTAGTATTGGACTACTTAAAACTAACCTATTATAACTAAACATGAAATAAAACCAACCAAAAATAGATTAGTTAGCTTATGTTAAACCTACCAGAAATATCTCGCAATAAGAAAATGCCATAGCCTAGCTGGCTGACAGATAACCATCCAAAAATGGTCAAGTTTAGCCCAAAAGGTAAACGTATCTAAAATTGTGGTGCATATATATATAGTAACAACCATCGAAAATAGCCTCGCCCAGCTTAACGTAAAACCTACCTAAAATACACCTTACCTAGCATGAAGTAGAGTCCGCTTAAAGATAACCTAGCGTGGCATTGATAAAATCAACCTTAAAGTCTATCAAAGTAAATCGTAGCATAAAATCGTTATGTATGTGACAAAAAGAGGTTAATAGTACAGGAAGCCATCTTGTTAATTCGTACAGGAAGTCTCACTAGAAAAGGAAGTGACGTCACGGGATGCCCAACTCCCGCCAAACCAATATGGCCGACGATTGGAGCACCTAGATATTGGGACAGTTCAATGACGCCGATTTGAATTCTCGTATTGGCCACTCGAAACCCTCGACTTGACGGCTTTATATACCACTTGACCTAACGGCGGTACCGTGTAAGTGCGTTATAATCACTCAGTTATTGAATAAGATATAGATTATAGTGATTTATTCCCCCTTTATGTGTCGGATTTAAAATCAGGGGAGTCAACAAATCACTCTTGCTCGTGTTGGTTTTATTACAGACAATAATTGTTTGAATTGCTTACGGTAATGAGAGTAAATGAAAAATGACAAGATAACATAAGACTTGTGATGTGATCTCGTACTTTCCTTTGGGAAAATATATATATATATATATATATATATATATATATATATATATATAAAGTTTGAAAATCACCAACTCACGTACATAAAGTGACCAAATGATCTATAATTGCTCAGCTTACCCACTTTTTTGACCTTTACCTAACCTTCAAATGACCTTGTAGGAGCCTTTAACCTATAAATGACCTCCATATGTATGTGGTTGGTGTCAGAATGATTCAACACCGTATTTATATAGTGTATACAACACATACAATAGAACCATGCATAGCCTTCCGGCTCTTTTGATTTCCCTTGTGGTGATTTTGGGGTAATTTGCTAAGTTCCCCCCTCCCCCCTGCATTCCTGGCCCATCACGGAAGATGACCCAACTTGACCCATAACTCGCCGGGATTCGAACACTGGACCACATTACCCTAATGACCCTTTGCATCGTCACAGCCCGAAGTTATGTATCCCGTGCGGCCAATTCATAGCCTCAATAAAATCTGAGAGAGAGGCATCGTCCTCTAGTTTATTCGATGGGCTGTATTCCGTTTTCTGTTGTCGGGGGTCCCGTAAATACGATTTCATTAAGGGGTAACTTTAAGAGTGGAAAGCAGCTCGTATCTTAACGTCTTTTCTCTGTGGTATGGTCGTATTTGTGGCCTGGTTCTCGGTGGATGGATTGATTAGTCGTAAGGCAGAGTGACTGATTTGCATAATGAGGTTTTTACCGTTCAGGTTGACTTGTAATTCCTTGAGCATAACGGTACGACCCATGAGCACGAATGTTTTTAACCCGTACAGTACGACGGTACGACCCTTATGCACAACGGTACGACACTTGGGTGCAATGGCCTGAACTCGGTAAGGGTTGTGATCGAGAACGGTACCGTCGCGATTGGGGGTCGTACCGTTGTGCTCAAGGGTCGTACCGTCGTGCTCAAGGGTCGTACCGTCGTGCTCAGGGGTCGTACCGTCGTGCTCAGTGGCTTCATACCATAGCTCAAGGCTCTGTTAGGTTTTAATGATTCAAGTCTCTCTTCATTTAGCTTTATGGCAAGTGCTGTTTAACCTGAGGTTCAGACGCTAATTACTGTGGGTTGACATAAGTAATAGCTTTTTTGGACTGCTTTGATTAGAAGCATGAAATGACGTGGCTGGTGCTCAGAATGGAATGAAAAAGACGAAGGATTTTTTTCTTTCTTTCTTTGAAGGAGAGATGGAAGAATGAAGTGATGGGCGTATGAATTTGGAGGTCTGTAGAAAGTCGAATGGCACAGGAGGGGGGCCAGTGGGACGATGTGTCTTGGTGAGAGTGGAATGAGCTGGTGAGAGTGGGAGAGGAGACCTGGCCGCGCTAGGGAGAGTGGAAGAGGGAGAGGAGTAGTGAGTGTATTGGAGAGATAGAGACGGCCGACTGGCCAGGGAGGCAACAGTTAACTGGACTGCATCTGCAGAATTCTGTTGGGATCAAATATGGCTTAAGGGAGGGAGGTGCAGGAGAGGCCAGGGCGCTGCAGATTTAGATATGAGTGTCGTCCTTAATACCGGAGTGGAGGAGGGACGTTTTGTGAGGGAGTTGAAGGCTCTGGGAGAGTGAGGGGGAGAGGGGGGGGGATTGTTGGAGGGTTCTTGGGAGGGCACTGAGAGAGAGAGAGAGAAGGTCAGAAACAATGACATTAAAACAGGTGATTCATCTTCGGGCCCAACCCGAAGACTTCCTTCGTCAGGAGGGCGCGAGGACTCACGGAACATGGTGAGGACGGTGGAGCGGTGGGTGATGTTGGCGGCGGTGTGTCCCCCGGCGGCCTCGCCCACGGTGGTGAGGCGGCAGGTGAGGTGGGCGTCCCGGTGCCGCTGCTCCACGCCCACCAGCCGCAGCTGGTTCACCGCCACGCCCTCGCCGGCTGCCGCCCACGACGAGTCCAGCTCCTCGCCCTCCAGCAGCCACGAGAGGCCGGACACCCTGGCCGACCCTGAAGGGGAGATATGGCGGCGGTCAAGGATCCTGAAGCAGACGTCAGCGATGCAGCGACACTCGAATAATAGTAGAAATCTGTAAGAGATTATGGCCCTTGAGGGGCGGCCAGAACCCCGGACATGACAGCTGTTGAGGACAGAATATAAATGCGTAAATACAGACAGGTGGACAAGAGAAGTGGATGATTAAATGCAAAAAAATAAACGCCAAAGAGAAGAAGAGATGGTGGGGTGAAGACGAAGAAAGGGACTGAGAAGGAAAGCAGGAAAAACGTTAGGATAGAAAAGGTTGATGAGAGGTGAGGAAGGAGAGAAATGGGAAGGGAAAATAGAATACAGAGAGATGTGAAAAGGTGGGGATTTTGGAAGAGTCAGTGGAGGTCTGTTTCCCAGGAACCTCCGTATGGGGTCTTTGGTACTGGTGTCAGGGTTGGGTGTACTGGTCCCCCAGACAGGGTTGGGTTTACTGGTCCCTAGCGAGGATTGGGTGCACTGGAAGGAGAACAAAACAGTTTCTGGACACATTATACGTATAGGAAAAGGAATGTAATGCCTTTATGAGTACACATATATGTATATGTTTACAGAATATGTTTCCGTGAAATAAGTATTGCAGTCGTTTGTTGAGACAGTGCGATATCGGAGACTGGTTAAGATCTTCTAGAATTATGTAATTATCTTTT
Organism: Panulirus argus; assembly: GCA_038088735.1. Lineage (NCBI taxonomy): Eukaryota > Metazoa > Arthropoda > Malacostraca > Decapoda > Palinuridae > Panulirus > Panulirus argus. Next base: position 11,575 of record JAYMFT010422291.1, read on the forward strand.
ATAAGTATCTCGATGTTTTGGAAAAACCTCCTGTCCGTTCCATCTCGCTGGTGCTATTGTGTCCTTGAGAAACGCTCGAATTTGTTATTCATTTCCTCACATATTCTTACGTCATCCTCTACAATTTTTCCCTCTGAATCCCCTACCCTCATTAGCTGTTCTTTAACGTGCAATTTATTCCGGGTGAACTGAAAAATGTGTGTGAGTGATTACTGCTTGTTTATTACAGGGGGAACCATGATCGCCATCTTTCTAAACAGACCCATTCTTTACCCCTAAGCAACGCCAGCCGGCTTGTGGAGGTAACAAACCACCGCTAGTTCTTGAGTACCTGCTGGTATTTCGCGGGAGCTGAAGAGCGCTCTGTATATCGCCTCCAAAACGATCAATTTATCATTTAAAGTAGGGGCCGTAACGCTGATTGGTTCGCTCGGGAAGCTACCGCCTCCATCCTTGTTTACATCAGCCGCTTCCATAGCGGTACAAATCCCGTTTTCTATGGGCCTCATATCGGAGGATTTGGTATTGTAATGCAAATTTTTCTTATGTAAGTAATGTAAATTTTTTTTTTACAGTGAGGTATTCGGTTTTGCTATTGCAGTTGATCTTAAAACTGTTTAGTTATTGAATGTTTTTCCTTAATAATACAAAACATTTTGCATTTTGTTTACATGTTTATCCTATTTTTTCAGACGGTTTTAGCTTACTTCTTTTCTGCTCACCTTCCCTGCCCAAGGCCACAGAATCCGGTTGCTGACTTACCCGCCAGCTCACACGTACTAACAGAACCAACGCAACTTCACCCACACACACACACACACACATACTCTGCCAGTTCCCTCCGCGAACTCAAGACGACACTCTGTTGTTCAGTCGCTTGGGCACGACGGTCAGAAATCTTTGTTTTTGATCTGACCAAACCGTTAAAGGTTAACGTAGTGCACAAGGCTCGTGTCGTCGTGCTCGAGGGTCGTACCGTCGTTCTCAAGGGTCGTAAAGTCGTACTTAAGGGTCGTACCGCCGTGTTCAAGGGTCGTACCCTCGTGCTCAAGAGTCGTAAAGTCGTACTCATGGGTTCATTTTATACAGCAACTCACTCCGTACATCTGTGTCCCTCTGGCTGACTGAGGTCCATTCCCTGTAGTAGGTGGGCTGGTCTGTGTCGCAGCTGTTGTCTCTATTACGTCTGGCACAGCAGCTCCAGCTGTGACGTGTGTGTACTGTTACTGCTGCTGTCCTCATTACTCCCGCTACTGCTGTTCCTGTGGTGGGGTCAACTCCCCTTGCAGGAGGCATTCGGAGGTTGGCCTTCACGACTGTCAGCTATCATAGTCCGAGAGCGTCAAATTGTAATCATCAGCCGATAAATATTTAAACGTCTTTGTGTGTTAAGAATAGATTTAAGATCACACACACTAACATATGTTGGTCATAATGATAAGATATACACTTAACATTCTCGTTTTGCAAGCTAGAACCAGAAGGCTAAAGAAAATGAATAATGTATCATAGAACACGGGGATACTAAGGCAGACTAAAGTACTGTATTGGTAATTTACTGCCTGTAGTCGGCTGTTTATTTGCCCTATTGCCACGGGTGAGGCCCTGATAGGGAACTGCGGACAGTTTTTTTTTTCCTTGGTATATATTGGCCCTGCATTGGTCTGTAGATCCCATCAGATGAAACACGCTGGAAAAACTCTCGTGCAATCTCTGCCTCCAAAATGAAATATGAATTGGCAGTTTATTCGGAAAGTTTTAATTTCACGTGGTAGAATGTTCCGGTTAAAACCATTGGCTATTATCTCTTTCCAAATCATTTTTTGGAAAATACTGTGATAAACCTTTCACTTCCTAAATGGTTAAAAAAAATGTATATAGTTTCAATTTTCCCAATTTTTTTTATGAATTGTTAAAAGTGGGTTTAAAGAAAATCAATAAGGGTTGGCAACTGTCCCGTTGAAAATGATCCTCGAAATTTTTTATGATTTTTTTGTATGAATTTGTTGCCGTACCTGCGTCTGAGTTTTAATTAAAAAAGTCTGATAAATTAGTCTGTTCTTATGTTCACATTTTCTTCATCGTAATTCCTGGCTTCTGTTGATTACGTGAAGTATTAAAAAAATGTAGATATTTGTTATTTTGAAAGGCCAATTTTGCTTTACAGAATATATAAATTTTAGAAGATACGACATGGAATATTTATATAAATTTGATACATATCTTAAGGTCCACACAAGGGAGCGAGACAAATTTCATGATGTTTCCCATATTTCTGGACCACTGACTTAGATTTACTTCCAAGTTACTGGAGAAAGAAAGATGTCGTCGGTGAAAATTTCCAAAGAAAATGAGTATCATAAAATTGCCCTGGAGAAATTTGATACTATTTAAGTTTTTGTATGTAATGCCAAGTCTGTGAGATTGGGGTCAGTGTAGGTGTTAGAGGGGCGAGGTTTGGGAGCTTGATTGTGAGGTTGGCAGTACTGATCGTGTGAGGTTGGCAGTACTGACCGTGTGAGGTTGGTATAACTGACCGTGTGAGGTTGGCAGTACTGACAGTGTAAGGTTGGTAGTACTGGCCGTTTAGGGTTGGTATTACTAACCGTGTGAAGTTGGTAGTTCTGACCGTGTTAGGTTACGAATATTGAGCGGGTGAGGTTGGCAGTACTGACCGTGTGCAGCTCGGCAGGTTAGGGTGAGGTTGTCTCCCTCGGCCAGCGGGGGTAGACGTTGGCCCACAGGTCGACCCACCTCGTCCACCACCTCGACGCTCTCGATCGACTCTGTTGGGAACAGAAACGCTCACACTCGTAACACACTTCACGAAGTCGACAACAGGAAACAGATGATAATTAAGCAAATTCTAACCATCAGAAACAAGTTTGTGAAACATAGATATTAAGGGTTAAAAAAGACAGTCAAACATACGAAACAAAACGAAATTAACGAATGTTTTATAATGTTCAGATTGGATATAAAGTAATGAGTCGTTGCGGTATATGGGGGGCGACGTGCTGTCAGTGGGTTGAACCAGGACACGTGAAGTAGCCACGGTTAACCATAGAAGAGTGCTTTGGGGGCCTGGTCGTGGATGGTAGGCTATGAGAGTGGATGGGTGCAAGTGAGGACGTTACTTTTCGTCCGTTCCTGGCGCTACCTCGCAAGGGCAGGAAAGAGAGTTAGGCATCAGATTAAACAGTAGGCAAAGAGTGGTGTGTTTGACATGATGGTGATGAATATAACAGGACTGAACTGCCTGTTATCTGAAGCCAGTGTTCAGCAAGAGAGTGTGGGCTGGGTCTTACCCGAAGCCAGTTCTCAGCAAGGCCGTGTGAACTGGCTCTTGCTTCAAGCCAGTGCACGGAGTAAGGGAGTGAGCATGAGCGTGATGGCTTCGCTTCAGAATGGCGACGTGATCCATCTCTGCCAAGGAGGATGGTGCTGGACCCTACGTATCATTGGTCATGGTGATCCAGGCTTATGGGGAGGTTTAACGCAGAGAGATTCAGCGATTCCCTCCGTTGTGCAGTTTGTCTCTGGGTAAGATTATTGGCCTTACGACAGACCTCCCTTGCTCCAGGCAGGGAGAGAGAGAGAGAGAGAGAGAGAGAGAGAGAGAGAGAGAGAGAGGAGGGAGAAATACGTGGTGTTTTCCTCTCACATATAAATATATACATTTCTGTATCTATAGACACACACACATACATTAGCCTTTGTGGGGCGGTTGTCGGTGTTGCGACCAGCGAATCTCCTGGGCTGGGTTCGAGTCTCGGACTAGTACAGACACAGCACGTGCCGGGTACTGGTAATAAGACACACTGGACATAGCAGGTACGAAGACACAACACCTACCATGTACTAACAACTGGTACTGACACAGGACGTACCAGGTACCAGGAGGAGGAGTCTCTGGGTCCAGGTGGGCGAGAGGCGGTAGTGCACAAGGCACCTGTACTCCGCCTGGTCGTCCGGCCTCGCATTCTTCACCACCAGACGCGTCCCGCTCGACTCTAGAAACCGCCGTTCCCCGCTGGTTTCCGAACCTGTGGTGGTGGTCTCGCTGTAGCGGTTTCTCAGGCTGTGGATGCTGTTGCTGCTGCTGGAGCTGTTGGCGACGGCCGTGTCGTTCAGATCGTGCCTGGCGCGGGCGTCGTAACTGCAAGAGGGAAGAGAAGACGGTTATGGTGGAGTCGCGGCCCCGTCTGTTGTGTACTCCTTCCCCGTTCCCTGCCCTAGCGAGGTAGCGCCGGGAATAGAAGAACAACGGCCCCATTTGCTCACTTCACGCTTCCTACCTGTTGTGTATAATGCACCGAAACCAGAGCCCCCCCCCCATCCACAGCGAAACCCAACACAGCATTCCATGGTTTCCCCTGACCATTTTATATCACCTGGTTCAGTCCATTGACGGCACGTCGCCCCCTGTATACCACATTGCTCTAATTCACTAAATCCCATCAACGCCTCTGACGTTCTGGATGTTCAGGCCCCAGTACCTCAAAGCACTTCCACTCCATCCTTCTATCTCCTTCTCGGCCTTCCCCCTTCCCCTTTGCTCCCTCCGTTTCTGACATGTTTATCCCCTCAATCAGTTTTTCCTCACTCATCCTCTCCATAAGACTTAACCATTTCATCGCATCCTGCTCTCTCTCTCTCAATCAGACTTTGCTTAGTACCGCAGCTCTCTCTTACACGTACTCTGTACATGATCAACCTTCCTCACACCACAGGTACTTAAATCACTCCACTTTCCCCAGGTTATCCCGTTCAAACTGTCACTCAGACCACCCTGCCTCGCTTCTCTTTCCACTCCACATTACCTTAGGGCTTTTCACATCATCTCTCAACTTATCCCATTACTTCCCATACTCAGACAGCAACTCTCTGGAGTCTGGTAACAGAGCTGTGTCATCTGCAAACAGCAACTGACTCACCTTCCAGCTCCCATCCTCCCTAGCTCCATTGCCATTGTATTTACCTAATACCCTTGTATTATGCTTCCTTACCATCCCGACCATGAAGAGATTATACAGACATGGTGACATCACATACCTTTGTCGTAAACCCAGCTTCACCTAGGACCACTCATTCTCCTTCCTACTCGTGCCCAGGCCATAGTCTCCCGATAAAAAGCGTCAAAGCATTTAGTAGATTTCCTCCCACACCATATTTTTAAATTCCTAGCACTTTCTACAAAGCATCTCTGTTAATCTTGTCATACGTTTTCTCTAGGTCCGTAAATATCACCTACAAATCCCACTTTCTTTAGGTAATTCACAAAAATTTCTCAAAGTAAACGCTTAGTCCTTACCACATTCAACAGTCCTTCAAAATACCCTATCCCCCCCTCTTTTTTAATTATTTTCTGACTGTTAACGCTATTTCAACTGCCTCCCTCACTGCCGCTTCCATTCGTTCTCTTCGCATTAATCACGGTTAAGAATCAACTTATGCTCCCTGAAGTTAACTGATTCTCTTCCACTCTGTCTCTCATTTGCCTTCTTTTCCAACTCCTTTACCTTCCACTTGACCTTGTGTCGCTTTCTCTTGTACGCCCTCCAGTCACTCGCACTCCTTCTCTGCAGTTGTCGCCTTAACACTGCTCTTTTCTCACACCAGCAGTTTATCTTCTCATCCCGCTACTCCTTGCCACTTCTCATACGCCAACTTAAATCTCACCATCCTTATAACACACGTTTCTGTTTCTTACTCATTCCCTTCTTTCATTTACTCTCTCACCTTCCGGCACTGTTACTCAGTCTTTCTTTCTCTCTCTTCCAGGCTCGCTTTTACTTTCCTTCTTTACTACCCAGGTCTTTTTCTCTCTCTTTTTGTAGGCACCGTAAACATTTACACTCGCCTCACCGAGAAATGACCAGACGTCCCACTACCTGCTCATCTCAGCACATTTGCGTCCAACAGTCTCTCTCTCTCTCTCTCTCTCTCTCTCTCTCTCTCTCTCTATATATATATATATATATATATATATATATATA